>CAJQZN010043191.1:15411-36745 GCA_907164685.1 Colias eurytheme
TTACACAGATTTTTCTCAAGGTCCAGATTGGAAATTATTGACGAAAGCTTAGAAGAGAATGAAGGAAGGAATAAAAGTGAAAAAAGAAAGAATCAAACTTCTCTCGATGATGTCGAAGATATTTTGGATGATAATGAACAGGATTTTAAGAAAATATTAAGTGAAGATTGAGTGTCAAATTTAAACCGAGTTTAAAGCCGTTAAGTTACAAATTTATAAGACAATTCTTAAAAAAATATTTTATAGTTTTTTTTCTACCAAGCATTGTAAATTCGATATCGATGGAAAATATTTGATAATTAAAATTTTATATTATTATATTTGACGTGAAATAAATGTACATAACATATTTTTAGGTAACAACCCTTTATAGGACTTTTAATTTTTAGTCGTTCCCTTGAAAATAAAAACATTTTCTGTAAACTTTTAAACGTATTAAATTGCGATTTATTATTTTCATTACCATCAAATATACCAAATTCGATAAAATTTCTAAAATAAAAACAAAATATATCCTACCAATTATATTAATATCTAACCTTAGTTATTCGACCCCATAGCACATTGGTTATAGCATAATATAATAAGGTCCTGGGTTCGATCCATAGTACCTATATTCAAATGGAGCAAGGGACATATCGTAGTAAATTCCATCAACTCTTAAGTACAGTTTAATATTATACATAATAATATTTTAAATGCATCTGCCCCTTAAAGGACAAGTGAAACGGCAAAATATACTACAAAAAATATAAATAAATCACATATCGTAGCAAATGCAACAACCCTTTGCTACTCATACAAAAAGAAATAAAAAAACTTCAGGCGATCCATACAAAAAATCGCTGCTCGTATGAACGGGCCTTTATAGTGAGATTTTAATATTTAGATATTAGTATAGAGAAATATAAAGGTACGTTTTCATTTGGACACGCGCCCTAATCAAACGGCATATTTATCAAAAGTTGAATTTATAATTATCGTAAATTTTATACTAATTAAATTATTATAGTTTGTTTCACTTATTTTCTAATAAAATATTACAATGGCAACATTGAGCAATTTTATTAGGAAATAAGTTAAAACATTAATGGTTAATTATAAATGTATAATTATTTATTGATGTTAAAAATTAAGTTCCTTTGTAAATTATTTATCACATAATATGTAATGGACCAATGCTAAGATTATTTCAAAAGGCGGTAATTTTTCCAATTTTTTTTCTATTAATTAAAAAAGTTTCTATATCCCCAAATATAATGAAATTAAAGGCTTAGATTAAACAATAATGTTTTCCTCTTTCATTCTACAGCGAGAATAGTGTTAAACAGGGATAGAATTTTCTTTTATTATTTGTATAAAATTCGCCGTGTGTAGATTTTTAGTTAGATTAATATGTTATCTGTGTATAGCAGCTACAGCACGTTTACATCGCTACGACACGACTTCGTTACGATATTTTACCCATGCTACGTTATTCAATAGCTTAACATATACATTTTATATGATCTTTTTCTTTTATTAACTTTTTATTTTTATAAATAAAGTTAAATCTATGTAATACGGGTTATGTTTTGTTTACAATATTATGTGTGTACTTTTTTTAGTCATTTATTATGTAGTTGTAGGTATTTGTTACAGTTATAACCCGTGTACGATATCGTGTCGTCGTGATGTAAACGGACTGAATTAGAACCGATCTTATTAACGACAATGTTTCATATTTCTATGTCATTTTATCTATTTTCTGATACTATGTTCGCAGTTCGAAATATATTTTATGAGAAAAATACAAATTTATTAAACCGTAGAGTTGTTTTATTTCATTTACCTATTAGCCCAGAATACTTAATTACAAACCACGAGCCTTATTTGAAAAATTATTTCACTGATAGATAGTCCATTTATTGAGATTTGAGGAAGGCTATACAGTAAGTATCTATACTTAGTCTATGGCTATACATATAATATTATCATCATGCTATCATACATATATCATCAATAGAAGTAAAATGCGGGTAAAACCGCGGGGCACAGCTAGTCTAATAAAGTCTAGCAAAACATATCGTGTAATCCGTAGCTATTATTGCATTCTTCAACACTTATTGCAATTTAAATACCATTCAAAAGGTATCCAGATAAAGTGAAAACAGAACTATAATTAGTTTCTTCGATAACCGATAACACACATAACCTTTGAACGAGACCTGCCGAGGTCGGGCGGCATTTGCATTCGTTTTTAAATCGCAATGAGTCATAGATTATAGATTTTGGCGGGAATAGACATGTCAATTTTGTTTTTTTTTTTTTATTGTAATGGAATAAATGTTTTCTTTTTTAATAGTACTCAAGTATTATATTTGTATACGTAGTATATTATTATTAGTCTGTGATTATATAAACGTATGGAGAAAAACTATCAAATCGGTTCATTTATTTCTGAAATTCTGAGATTAGCGCGTTCAAATAATCTCTTTAGCTTTAACTATATTCTTATTCTTAGAAGCGATTTTTTTTATTATCTTAATCACAAACAAAAAGATACCTTGACGAATCTAGACTATCTAGTTAATTAATAATTCGATATTTCCTGTACATCTATTTTCATTATAATACATTGATTTTTTTACCAATAAAATAAAACATCAGAAGCTATAAAGAGCACTTACTTATTTTAGAAAAAATAACAAGTTAGCACTCGAAAAAAAATAAAGCGAACGATGTCGCGGGCATTAACTAGTTAACTGCAGTTGCATATAAGCGGACATACGAGCAAATATGATAAGTTAAGAGATAGTGCCAAAACATCCGTTACAAATAAATTTACTATTTGCTTTCATATCTTATTTCTATGAATACTTACTCTTACTTACCCTATTTTATAAACGCTGCCTTGCTGACTCGATGACTCGATCTAGTAAAAACCTTCACTACATACCTAGTACCATGATAGTACCTACATAACATAGTATAAAACAAACTCGCTTTCAGCTGTCTGTGTATCTGTATTCTGTATGCTTAGATCTTTAAATCGACGGCACGGATTTTGATGATGTTTGTTTTAATAAGTACCTAGTTCTTGGGGTTTTAGTATACAGGGTGTCCCACTGTTGGTATACTAAGCTCAAAGGAGGTTATAGTTTTACATACGCTGAGTATGTAAAAAATACGTCTTATTAAATTCCAGGCGCTTTTTTTTTCAAATAGATGATTTCATAAAACTCTATGTGTACACCCTTATCAAGCAACCCGCCCAAAATTACCACCCGCACATGTTGTTTTCACTTTTCATAGACAAAATGCTCAAATTAGAGAAGCGGTATATGCCGGGCTGCCGGCTGCGCGAAGCTAGAGAAGAAAACATGGATTTTCAGGAAAAATTTACCATAAAATTTTTGAACGTAATTTTGTTGTTTAAGTATTTTTTACGTGATCAGTGTATGCAAAACTACAAGTCCCTTCGCGCTTAGTATACCAATAGTGGGACACCTGTATAGTTTGTTAAGTTTTAAATAAAACAGGCAAAGCCGCGGATGGAAAGCTAGTAAAAAATATAAATACTTAGCAGAAATAATTAAGCTTGTTAGATATTTGAAAAACGGTTAAATTGTTTTTGAATGTATCAATTACTTTAATGCTCTAAGATCAATTACAAACAATGATCCTGAACAGACCTTAAATATTGAAAAAATAATTAATGTGAGTGAAATGTTAGTGTGTTAATTTAATGTTAATTCTTTGAGCCTAGTTGAATCGACCTTCTGATTTACTGACACGGTTCTCAAACCTTACTCAAGCCTTGATGTGTTATTTCCGCTTTAAGTTGAACAACTTACTTACTTAGTAATAAAACATTTTTGCATATAAAAACTAATTGAATAAAGAGTAAAGTTTTGTTTGTTTGTTACGAGGAAACTCAAAAACTAATAGACCTATTTTGAAGCATCGAGATGTATGTATAGTCGAGCCAATTTAATAGGCAACATTTGACGTCTATCAATTTTATCTTTGAAGAGAGGTAACCTGCTTAAAAACATTGATTAAAGTGAATTAATCGATACGGATTTGAAACATTTGTCAATCGAATTTATTAATTTTTGATGATTTTTATTCACAAGTAATCAATGCATTCGATTCTAGATGTCAGATTTCGATTTTTAGAGTAACGTCTCTGGTATTTAAAAATAAAAAAGGTTTATTGACACAAAATTGTAGCGACGTCAGTTCTTCAATTCAGAAATTGTTTATTATGTTTACTATGGTTTATCAGTGAAATTAAATCTTAAAATTACTTGTATCGGTCATTATTATTATAAATATGTAATTGTAATTTAAAAAAGTTAAGCAAATGTGCAGTTCTAACAAAACGAAATATCATGTTAGGTATTCTATGTCGTCGTTACTAGGTTACGTTGTTGAATTTTGTTGAACTGCCAAATGTTGCCTATTAAAATGGCTCTACTATTGTACATATAGGTATCTCGATGTTTTAAAGATTGTTTATTGACAGAAAGCTACGTCTTTTGCGAGTAACTTATGATAAGTAGTTACCTACGTTTTTATTATCCCGGGTCAAGTGAACACAACTTTTATTTCTGGCCAGATTCTTATAAGAAAAAATAATTAATTTTAAATAATAAATTTTTGAACCTGGGTTTGGAAATAACTTTTTTAATAATTTTTCTCAATGATATTTTTTCATTATGTTAAATTTTTTATGTAATGTTATTTTACTTATTTTCTATAGTGCATTTATAAATAAAACAACATAATTATTATAAAAAATCGTTTAATCAACCACAGAATCGAAACTGGAACGGTCATATATCATATAATTCATATAAAACTTATAAAAATTAATGATCATTTTACATTTACACACACAACACAATAAATTACAATAGAAACACAATATTCAATTAATCAAAGAATAATTATATAAATGGCAAAGTGTATATTTTTATTTACATATGGCAATAGTTTTAATAATAGTTCTTAATTAGCATTATCATTAATGAAAAAATTCATTAAATTTCACTATTTTCAACACGCTGACAAAATATTTAAAGATTTAACAAATCAGTTTTGCAAAACAAAATCGATATGTAAATGCATTATTATTTTAAATCATAATTTATTAATATTATGACGAAAAAATTTGCCATTAGAAAAAAAATACCTACTTAACTACAAAATATTTCAGTTATTTTTACCACCTAATGTAACGGTAACTTTTTCTGGCAATGTTTTTTTTAATTACATTCATTTATCAAATACCTACGCTAGACTTTATACAATTTAAGTAAAAAATATTAACAACATTAAAATCAACCATTCTAGCATATAATTATACCAATATTCTCCGAAAATATATTAAAATAATTACATATATTATCATAATCCTTAATCAGATCTTATTTACAATAAAAACTATAAATAGAACCGCTTTGCTTTACAGCTATTCAGTCTTTATATTTTCACATACCGTTCATAAAAACTTAACATAAAACTATAAAAATATATTCATAAATTATCAGAATTCAATCGACTTACAAAATCAGTCTTATAGCACTTATTTACATCTTAAAATAAACACATTTTCAATCACAAATTAACTTCACATCTATATTTTGCTGTCCGCTAAATTCACATAGTTACTTAACCTAAAGATAAACGATCATAAAATATTAAAATAGACCCTTGTAAAATACGTCGTTACTAAGGTAAATGTCAAATCACGAAACTTGTAATAATATTACATCAGTATCAGACTCATAACTTTCACATTTACAAAGAGTCAATAATTTATTCCCGCCTAATTGCTATCAGTTATCACCAAGCAAAGGTTCAGAGCCATACAGCCGAGATAAAAAAAAAACTAATAGGTACATTGATTTTTTAATTAACTACCATAAATTAATTAATGTTATTCCAATTCTAGCGAGTTGATTGTGTGTTTATTAAATTGAATTAATCATTTTAAAATATAATTTTCAAATAACGATTATATTATACTATACATATAATAAACGTTAACTGAATATTACACATTAAAAAAAATATTTATAATTTTTTTTTTCATAATGTTATCATTGCAAGACAATAATATTATTATTTTTATCAAAATCGACGAATCTGCATTCCTCACTAGGTTTTTTATTAATTTTAAGCATCTGTGGACGGTTCCCATGTCGTTTATTTATTCAGGACAAGTTAGGGACCGACTCAAATTCCTCTAATGTTAGTTTTATCATGAAAAAGTTCTGGGAAACTTAATTTTACAATTTTATCTCAATTACAAATAAAAGAACATAAAACGACGACTTACTTTTACTATTTAGTTAATAATTGTTGTTTAAACGATAAAAAGAAGTATTCCATCAACTTCACAACTGGCAAAATTTTATGATACATTGAACGAATTAAAAAAAACAAATGATCATACCTATTTGTTTAGTTCTAACTTAATAAGAT
Source organism: Colias eurytheme (assembly GCA_907164685.1). NCBI lineage: Eukaryota > Metazoa > Arthropoda > Insecta > Lepidoptera > Pieridae > Colias > Colias eurytheme. The sequence goes on from CAJQZN010043191.1 coordinate 21,886, forward strand.
ATTTGGCTCCGAGAGTAAATGTTGTATTCATATAATCGATTCTCGTTGGCACGGCAACAGAACTGGCATTATGTATATGAGGACATCCAGTTGCAACCAGTTTTTAAAGACATAAAAATAACAATTTATTTCAATGTCCAAAATGCAAAGTACGTTTTGTGATTATCAATTAATGTATTAAACTTTATATAAATAAGTAGATAATTGTTGATTCCCAATGCTAGATACTAATGCTAATCAAAGTAATCATTTCAATTAAACAATTGACAAAACAATTTAAGCAATTTGGTACCTATTTGGCGACATTGTTTTTGAAGTTCGTATTTTTAACAGTTTGTTCGAAACAAAGTTTGATCGAACTATATTGTACATATTTTGAATTTACTATTTTAAGTGAGATTATAGCAGTTATTATCTTTTCAGGATTATAACTGTTTATTAAAGTTTATTAAAAATATTTTTTATGGTATCTAATACGTTTTTTCAAATGATCGATAAATATAAATTCCGTACTGATAAAAGTTGCTAGCAACAAACAACTTTCTTTGTTTATCACAGATAAGATAAATAATAGTAATTAACGTTTTTACAACCATTTGTTGAACTTTACTGATCAAACTAAATTAAGTGATACGACATTATCAACGGAAGTATAAGGACGACCTTTCAAAATCTCAACATGGCGCCAGGGTCTTTTAATTAATGTACCTACCTTAAATTCTATAAATAATAATAATTTCCTTCCAATCATGCGTTTAAATCATGTTTAATTTTCACATAATAACGTCTTTTATGACATGATCCTGTAAATCGACAATTCCATTGCATTTGCTACTTAGAAAAGAAATCTCCTCAAAAGGTGAGATCCTGGTCATTCATTACTCTATGCCGCCTACTTACCACACTCCTAGCACGCTATGAGCACAGACTGCTTCCAAAAACAGAACACATTATAGTCACTACCACGTTTCACCAGTATGGAATATGTCCTGCATCGGACCTGCTCCAGGAATTCCCGTATTTTATCCTTGCGCACGATATAGCCGGCGTCTTCCTCACTGACGACTTTTCTATCGTGTAGTTCTCTCCATTCTTATTATCCCAATACTCTTTGCCCCCACACCGAAAACTGACACAGAAGTCTAATCTCTTAGAATGTATTGGCAGCTGCAATCTGAAGCCAAACGTGTCATATATTGAGACACCGTTCTTACTCAATGGTCCGGTTTCCACAAACGCACAGAACGTGTCCTCTTGCGTCCTCCATCCATCGGATGTGGCCCGCACGATTACCTCCTTTTCGAAGTCTATATTCTTCACTTTGACGGTACCATCCACGGCACCTTCGTTCTGCTTCACAATAACGTTCTCTAACGCCACACAGTTCTCTGTTATCCTCCTTCTGAATTCCAAATAATCTGACGCGGGCTGGGCAAACCGTATATCCCAAGTGTCTTCCACTCGTTCTGGAGGTTTTCTCTCTGTGGGAGGGCTTGCTAAAACCTTAAGTGCCCAATATGGAGGGACATGCGAAGGTTCCGTCATAAACTTCACTTGTTCAAGAGCCAACCCTCTATCATCCGCAAACACAACATGTTTCTTTTTCTTCTCTGTTGACAACCGTATGCAGCTCCGAGGCGCCGTTTTCAACGTCAGCTGTACAGGCTTGAGCGCTGTCAACGTGGGTGCAGAAAATCCTCTAGTAGTTAATTTTGTTGGTCTCCTAACGGGCACCGAATAATCTGTTAGGAAACCGGCTGGCGGACTGTGGCCGTAGAACATTTGCTCGGACGCCAACATGTCTATAGCGGCGCACATTCTGCAACACACGATACGTGTTTACTCGCGCGCTGTCTGCGGCGAACTAAACGGTTTTAAACGCTTCGAGGGTTTATATAGATGCGCCGGCGCATGCCACGAGGTTGATGCGGGCAGGAGTAGAGTGACATTGATGTTGGGATGGTTCCGGATATAAGTGTATTTAGTGTTTGATTTGGGGAATGAGGTCAAGGGTTTTGATTACGTTTTCAGTACGAAAATATTGTTGGAGGTGAAAACTTTTATTATTATATATCCTTGGGGCTAAATTCGTTTCAGGATCGCTTCCTATAAAATAAAAAATGATTTTTAGGTCAAAGAATTTACGAAAATATAATAAAAATGTAACATAAACATGTACCACGGGCGAAGCCGGGGCGGACCGCTAGTTTATTATAAAACAACGCGCTTAAATATACAAGTCTGAAAAGTCTAAAAATAACTAATAAATATAAATAGTAATTAATAGACTCTATAATTAATTTGTTTGTGATCAATTAACTATTATTGATAGATAAGTAATAACTCATCAATGTGTTTACATCTTAATGCTGATTTAACAAAATATATAATTACTTTGTTTACTATTAACCTGGTTGTTAATAGCTTTTACCATTTGTATCTCATTTCTTTATCTTCTTCTTTATTCATCTATAATTAACTCGTTAAAAATTGTTTATAAGATGATGTATTTTTGAAGTGAAACTTCTTTAGGCGCATTGAGAGTAAAATTTCAAGGTCGCGTCATGGCAATACCATCACGTCGTGGAGTAAGGCGCCGATTTTGGTCTCCAAAGAAGTTAATCAAGAAAAGAAAGAAGAGAATCTGCCAAAGAAGTTTCACTTCTGTCACGTGTGTTCAGCACACACGCTCTTTATTTAGCTAGAAAACGCATTCAGTGTTATTCCATACTATATTATAGTACTAGAGATTTAACAAACATGTTTTTATAAAAACACATATATTTTAGAAAAACAGCTTCTTATTTATTCAAGTGAAATAAAAAGTTGAATGACCATTGACCGTATAACTTGATATGGTGAAATGAATATTATTGATAACTTTTAATACTAATGAAAAATATGTATATATTATTATAGAATAATTTTGAGTAGTAAAAATATTAACTTAAATTTAAATTTAACGACGTGTATTAAATTCTATTTTTAACCATTTTTTCAAACGAATTATATTCGAAAAGTAAAATTAAGCGTACAGGCAATATTCTCTCATATACATAGAATAAAAATATAAAGTCACTTTCTCCCTCCATCAGCATCCCTATCTATGCTTAAATCTTTAAAGCTACGCAACGGATTCTGATGCGGTTTTTTTAATAGATAGAGTGATTCAAGAGGAAGAATTATACGCAATATTGAAATGGTAGACAAATTAGTCTCATAAAATTTGTCATTCATGTTCCGATTCACTAATTTATTCTTATCTAAATATTTGATAACTGAGATAAAAGCCATATGTTTACATCGTGATCGCTAGATAATTATCATTTATGTATAATATTGTCATTAATAGATTTTTGAACTAAAAATATTAATTATTATTATTCAACAAGGTATGTACTCAAAATATATAAAATGTAGGATTTGGGATACTTTTCAGTTAATCAATGTGATTAGAATATCAATATTCTTTTATCAAACACCATAGATAATAATAAATAAATCGAAAGCAGATATTTTATTTGCCCTGCAGTTTTACCCACACTGTGACCCGCACATAAAACCGACAATTTCCTAGACAAATACATACTTTAAATGAAACAGCTGAACGGATGGACGGAAACAAATTAGGTGTTAGGTTATTTTCGTAACGGAATATCTGGATTCGGTCTCCACGCTCACGGCCCGCGATAGAAGCTATGCAATATTAAAAAATGCTTATATGTATCCTAACTGTTGATAATGTTATTGGTTGGGCAGTTATACCTGTCTTTAGATTAAGTTTTATTGTACTTTTAACCACTGTTCTACTGTTTATTGATATAATAAAAAATGTGTGCGTGTACTAGTGTACACACGTAAGAAGTGAAACTTCTTTATGACCTTATTTTTCAAAAAATAATTTACTATATGCAACTTTACAGGAATACGCGTGGTAGGGATAAGAAAGAGATGGCGCGTAACGGATAAATGTCACGCGTAACGAAAAAATGTTACACTCAATTTTTTTCCAACCCCGATACAGAAGTTTCACCTCAAAAAATGAAATAAAAATAGTTTTAAATCTGGGAAAGTTCCACTATCCTCGCTATCACAGTCACCCTTCTGTCACGCCGCGGCCATCGAGCGTCGGCACAATCTTGCGTGATACAATATAAACGCGTTTTAAATTCTATTTGCGTTAAATTCGACTTTATTTATAGCATTTTTTAAGTGGAAAGATTTGGGAATTTTGTTACCTGTTAAGGAACAAGTTTTAGTCTTTATTGTGTAAAGGACTATACGGTCAGAAGACCTAGACCACTTCCTAGACCGGTAGAAACCGACGATTATTTTATTTTAAGTTAAAATATTTTTTCAAAATACTTAAATATTTTTTTTGTACCTAGACAACAAAAAATAGGGTTTATCACACATACTGTACACACGCTTCTTTTTTTTATAAATTCGTATTTATGTGAATTTGTGTAACGCAATGAACGTACCCAGTAATTTGTATACTAGTATTTTCATTCCACTTCAAATTAAAATAATTTGATTTTTTGACTAAGAGCTTTTGACTGGACGATCCGATTTTGATGATTCTTTTCTAATTTGAAAGCCAAACCTTTGACCAACCGGAAGGGTCCGATTTAATTTTTGTCTTCTTCTAAGGTGGATTAGTTTTTTGTTAAATTAATATTTTTTTTGCACGAAAGATTTTCTGTGAATAATGCTGCAGAATTTCAAATGCTGGGTTTTTTTGTTCCTTAATAATTTCTTATAATAAAGTAAGCATTTCAAATTTAAATACTATACAACTAAATATTAAAATAACCCTCCATTTTTACAGTAGGAAAAATACATTATTTTGCACAGGTAGGTACTGCAAATAAATTCCTTAAATAAATATTTTAGATCATTTTAACCTAGTATAATAGAGTCATTGATTTTAACACTTTAAAACTTGTTTTTACGAAGTAAAATTATTGTCCCCACGAACAAATAAGATATTTATTGGGTCCATGCCCTATACATTGTTTTTACTCTGCCTTACCTGCATTAATCAACGAAAAAACAAAGTTATTTACCCACTATTATTATTTTATAAACATCTATTAAAACCTTTTATCACAGGCGCCGTGCGTGTCACGCAATGTGTTATCGATGCCTGTCTAGTCTGGCTGCACGTGGGAAATACATGGCTGATATAGTGTAGGGTCAGATGTTTTTTAGTACATGGATATAATATCTATACAGGGTGTCCCACTATTGGTATACTAAGCGCGAAGGGACTTATAGTTTTGAATACATTGATCACGTAAAAAATACTTAAAAAACAAAATTAATTCAAACATTTTTTTGCTAAATTTTTCCTGAAAATCCAAAGGAAAAAAAATGCGTCTGAAATTTTATAAGTATTTTTTACGTACTCAGCGTATGCAAAACTATAGCCTCCTTTGAGCTTAGTATACCAACAGTGGGACCCGGTATACCTATTATAACTACCTGTATAACTATTACCACAATACTATCATCACGCTAAGACCAACAGGAGCGGATTCACGCGGGTGAAACCGCAGGGGCGCAGTCGCAGGCCGCAGCTAGTCTTCTATACATATATTATGTATTATGTTATAATTTTTTCCAAAGAGAGTAATGTATATATCCCTTAGTCACGGCTATATACATTAAACTCTTTGGCTCATGCCTTATGCTCTTTTAAGACATAAATACAATAAAAAAAATATTTATGTAATAAGTCGCGGAAACACCTATATCAGATTAAAAAAAACAGCGCGTGAAAGACACGCGTGAAAAATGTGTGATATTTTTTGACCATATAGTTACGTGAACGAAAAATCACGGTATTTTTTTTACACGGGTCACATAATAATATGATGCAATTATGATATTTTTAACGTTATATTATTGTAAAGCATAAAGCAAACTTATAAAATACTTAAATATACTATAAAAACTAGCTTACCGCCCGCGGCTTCGCCCGCTTTGTCTAAAATCTAATAAATTATATGCTAAAACCTTCCTCTTCAATCACTCATTCTATTAAAAAAAACCGCATCAAAATCCGTTGCGTAGTTTTAAAAATTTAAGCACACATAGGGACATACGGACTGAGAAAGCGACTTTGTTTTATACTATTACTAGCGACCCGCCCCGGCTTCGAACGGGTGCAATGCTGATACTATGGCTGATACTAAATAGTAAATTTACACTAAAGAAAAACTGTGAACACGCTCTTGCCGCACCGGCGCCGCAAACGCTACGTCCCGAAATTTTTTAATCTGTAATATCTTCGAAAATATTCACTAAAATCATACGGTGTGAACTTAGATCATGGTGTGAAGGGCCATATAGATCTATGTATTCAAGGTATTTAATTGGTTAAGGATTAATGCTGTATTGGTTAAAATCGCTTCGAAAATTAGCCATTATTACAGAGAAAGCGACTTTGTTTTATACCATGTAGTGATTATTATAGGTGATGATGTCAACTAATACAACAAAAAATAATCATCGAAATCGATCGCGGTATTGGCCGTGATGGCCGTGACCAAGAGAAAATTCATCTCTACTATAATATTATAATTTGTAAAGCTGAAGCGTTTGTTTGTTTGTACGCGCTAATCTCAGGAACGACTGGTTCGATTTGGAAAATTCTTCCGGTGTTAGATAGCCCATTTATCGAGGAAGGCTATAGGCTATATATCATCACGCTAAGACCAATAGGGGCGGAGCAATGCGGGTGAAACCGCGGAGCACAGCTAGTTTTTATATATGTCGTGGCCATATCGTAAATTTGGTCATTTCATGATATGATTGGCCATTTCACGAAATGGTCGCATTTCGTGAAATGGCCAATTTAGTTTGGCCACATCATGATGTGGCTTGAGCAGATCAATGATAAGAAATCGTTTCACGATATGGCCAACTAAACGCGCGGTTTTTTCATGAAATGATCAAAATTATTTGATCATATCGTAAAATAGTTACATTAATCATTGGTAGAGGCGGTGCAAGCTCTGTGTTTATGTGATAAGATGGCGGCCGCTGGCGAAAATTTAATTATTCGCAGTTAAAAACTTCATAATTCGTTTAATAACAATATGAAGAAAGTCATAGCAAAGAATTTACGACGGTTCGAGTACTATGGAAAATGTGGATATCTTATATGTATTGAAGAAAAAATGCGTCTTAAATAAAATAATTTAAGACGCATTTTTACTAAAGTATTATAATTGTTTGTTTTTTAAAAAGCGATCCGCTTCTGGCACTCGCCGGCCGCTGCCGCGGCACGCTCGCTTTGCTCGCTCGGCTCGTGCGTTCTTTATTAAAGTCTAACCTAACCTAACCTAAATGTTTTCTATTGCAAAAACCATTCGCTTCTGGCAGTCGCCGGCCACTGCCGTGGCACTAACTTATATGACAATAAACAAGTTCTAAAAATATTCAGAATTTTTTAATGTTTTATGGACTTTATATATTTTATACGATCTGGCCAAATGTGGATGACCATATCGTGAAACGTTGACGATTTAACGATCTGACCAAACCATGTTGGCCATTTCATGAAATGCGACCATTTCGTGAAATGGCCACTCATATCATGAAATGATCAAATCGACGATATGACCACGACATATATACCTACAGATGATATAATATAAGTATTATGTTTGTCACGTTTTGGTCACAAAATGTCATGCTATTACGATACTTTATCTATCGTGATATTTTTACATGTAATCTTCTTCTATATATATAAAACTCAAAGGTGACTGATATAGTGATCTATCAACGCACAGCCCAAACCACTGGACGTATCGGGCTGAAATTTGGCATGCAGGTAGATGTTAGGACGTATAGGCATCCGCTAAGAAAGGATTTCCCGAAATTCCTGCGGGAACGGGTAAAAACGGGGATGCACGTACAAAGTCGTGGGTGGGAGTTAGTTATTAATAAATTGATCACAACAGGGTCAAGTCAATATTTTTTTTTTTTAGTTTATTTATAAGCTACACACGAATACATTTACTGTAATTTTTTGTCTGATAATATTTTTTATCGCGATAAAAATGATCACGAAATCTTTCATTTTATATACAGAAGCTAGCTTTTGCCGCTTTAGCGGCTTAGTATTATTATAAACTAGCTTGCGCTCGCGGCTTCGCCCGCGTGGTGTTTTGATAAAAGGTAGCCTATGTTCTTTCTCAGGGTCTAAAGGTGAGAGGTTTAAGCGGGAAAGCGTAACAGACAGACAGATAGACAGAGTTACTTTCGCATTTATAATATTAATAGTAGGAATTAGGTATAGTTTTATTTTATTTTATCCCCTTAGGGGTAGAATTGATCCAAACTCTTTCAACGTAGGCACGTTCTAACATCTACCTGCATGCCAAATTTCAGCCCGATCCAATCAGTTCAATTCAATATTTTAATTTATGGCAGTACCACACCCCGGACACTCCATGCAAAGTTCGTTTTGACAGTCACATTGTAGAGACTGCAAATGTGTGTGTTAACGCTTTATGGTTGGCACATTAGTGACTAGCGTAAAGAAAGTCGCGTTTTTCTGATGAAATACATATCCGTAAACAGCACAATATCTAACCATTTTCTACAAAAAACGATAATCACAAATCAAAATAAAAAATGTTGTCAATCTTCGTTGCGTATCGTCCTTACGGAAAAATGCGGACCATGCGGACCTGTGATGCGGACAATAGCGTGATCGTGCGGGGTGAAGTGTTTAATTTTGGCGGGAGGCGGAGTGTCCGTTCTGTAGCGTTTAGCTACTACATATTATTATGTATTCTGTGGCATTACTGCGTTGCCACAATTTTACCAATGTCCTGTTCGATCCAATCAGTGATTTTGGCTTTGCGTTGATAGATGTCAGTCAGTCAGTTTAAATAAAATAAAAGATAAAACCGTTCATTATCGTTCAAAGATATTTTAAACTGAATATTTTTTTTATCACTGTAATGTATCCTCAAAATTAAAATAAAAATTATAAAAAAATCATGGCAGCGGTGGGATTCGAACCCACGCCTCCGAAGAGACTGGTGCCTTAAACCAGCGCCTTAGACCGCTCGGCCACGCTACCCGCATTTGTTTATAAATATTTTTTGACTACCTCCTGTACTATAATTTCTTAAAGCAGAATTCCAGAGTGGAAGAATGACATAGATTGTTATCTCTTTCGCACACGGGAAATAATCCTGCTAGCATAGTCTCTATAAGGTACCTATTACCCTGTCTTTGTTGTTCTTCGCAATTAGTAATGTTAATCTAAACCCGCGAGCAAGATTTCTACAGCTTATGTGTTATTCTGATTCGCTACATCAATGCCAAGTATTATAAAAAAGCGTTCAGTGGTTTTCCAGGGCAAGAAGAACGAACATACATCCTATTTACTATATTAATATTTTAGATGCGAAAGTTTGTGAGGATGGATGGATGTTTATGACTCTTTCACGTAAATACTACTGAACCGATTAAAATGAAATTTTGTACGTAGGTAGTTTTGTTTATTCTGGTAATAACACAGGAACGGGAACTATGCGGGGTTTTCTTTGAAAACGCGGGCGAATCCGCGGGCGGAAATCTAGTAACACATAATATTCATATCTTCAAACATAACAAACTACCTAGTACCTACATGTTTATTGTTTATACATAACTAGCTTTCCGCCTGCGGCTTCGCCCGCGTTTTCAAAGAAAAACCCGCATAGTTCCCGTTCCCGTGGGATTTCCGGGATAAAACCTAGCCTATGTTACTCGTGGATAATGTAGCTTTCGAATGGTGAAAGAATTTTTAAAATCGGTCCAGTAGTTTATGAGCCTATTCATTACAATCAAACAAACAAACAAACAAACAAAGTTTTCCTCATATTAGTGTAGATGTAGATATTTGTATTATGTACTTATTAGTCCTGTTCGAAGGTGAAACCGCGCGGCAAAGGTAGTTGAATAACAATCAAAATAGCTATGTACGAAATTATATTGTCATTTTTAATTTATCACATTGTTCAACCAATTAAAAGCCCTGGCAGTTCTCCATTCAAGAGCATTGTTGCAGCCAAATTGTCTTTAATTAAAATCGAGCTTCTAATTTTAAACGCATTCAAATTTTTGAAGTGAAACTTCTTTATTGGGGTTGGAAAAAAATTTAGTGCAACATTTTTTCGTTACGCGTGACATTTTTCTGTTACGCGCCATCTTTTTCTTATCCCTACCACGCGTGATTCGACGTATTTCTGTAAAGTTGCATATAGAAAATTATTTTTTGAAAAATAAGGTAATAAAGAAGTTTCTCTTCTTACGTGTGAACACTAGTACACGCACACATTTTTTTGAAGTGAAACTTCTTTATCGGGGTTGGACAAAAATTTAGTGTAACATTTTTGCGTTACGCCGTACTCGTGACATTTTTGCGTTACGCCGTACGCGTGACATTTTTGCGTTACGCCATACTCGTGACATTTTTAAGGTCATAAAGAAGTTTCACTTCTTACGTGTGTACTCTAGTACACGCATACATTTTTTTTTTATTAAAGAAGAGCCCAACAGATCAGAGGCGTCACCTGAACCATCGATCTCACAGGAATTGGAACTATACCTACCGGTATTTCTTTGAAAACGCGGGTGAAGCTGCGGGCGGAAAGCTAGTACCTATATCTATATCATAATGCCACAGTATTACAATAAATATGGTAATACTGTGATAATGCCAAATTTTCCGTTGACCGATATAAAATATTGAAATTACTAACACTATTCTCTTTTGTTGAACAATGTTTTTTTATGTAGGTTAAAATTAATGACGTCTTACCATTAATCTATTTAATATATCTATGTACTTTAAATACTACAATTTCTCTATAATCAGTCCGATAAACAAAAACTGATTATTTACGAAAAACAGATAATAATATGAGGTAATAAATTCTATCGTAAAAATTCTATTGTCTGTCACTATAGGCTACTATTGATTATTTATTATCTGTAAGTATTTTCGATAATTTAGTCAACAGATAAGATAAAAATGTGAACGAACTCAAGTGAATGTTATCTTTTTAAACCCAATGTCAAGGACGCCATTGCGTTCTTATTTTAGGCGCGAAAACAATTTTATGTCTCTGTTTTTATTTGTAACTAACTTCGGTCTGCGGTTTCACTCACAGATAAAAATAGTATTTATTATGCAAATCTAAACTATCTATCACTGGCGTCTGAACTAAATTATTGCAATTATCAGCTCTTCATGTTTATAATTAATATTATAGGTAATCACTAGCTGCTGTGCCCTGCGGTTTTACCCGCATTGCCCCGCTCCTATAATTATTGCATTCGCAGTTCCTGATTTTAACGCATTCAATTCAAACAAACTATTTTTGAAGTGAAAACTTCAGCGGCGTTTGGTATAAAATCTTAAACTCGCGTCAGGACACGTGACCTGATCGAAAAAGCGTAAGACGGATGGATATCAAACATGCTCAACGTTAATAATCAAGGTTTCACTTCTGCCGGCACTCCCGGAGTGCAACCCATCTTTTTTTATAATATTATCACTATGAGACAAATGCGTCCTAAATATCCTTATGGGCCCTCTTCACAATAGGCAGCGTTGGCCCAACAATTATTGATCGTCAATGTTTGCCGCCATTACGGCGATAACGAATAGACGGCCGATCGTAGACATTTAGGCCATCAACATCGTGATTGCCTCTACTCGCCCAACGCTGCCCATTGTGAAGATAGCCCATTACGTATGCAGTTATCAATACTGCCTTCAGAATTATCAGTAAATAGAGAAATGATATCCTCTGCTGTCACTTGTCAGTTTCTTATCTAAATTCTACAAACAATGAATAATAAATATTGAATGAATTGTTAATTTCACCATAGTTAAAATGAAATAATATAATATGTAAATTTAAATTAAATTAAATGTGTTTTTATTAATAACTAGCTTCCGCACGCGACTTCGCTCGCGTGGTGTTTTGATAAAAGGTAGCCTATGTTCTTTCTCAGGGTCTAAAGATTGTCTGTGCCAAATTTCATCAAAATCGGTTAAGAGTTTTAAGCGGGAAAGCGTAACAGACAGATAGAGTTAATTTCGCATTTATAGTAGGGATTAGTCCTTAATTTTCCTTTGCTTACGACTAAACCAGATTGATGAAAGTTTTGCTCAAAAAATAGCAATTCATCACAGAATATCTTTCACGTAATAACTTTTAAATTTTAACCATCCTTAGATATAAATATTAATTACTTAGGTACCTATATTTAAAGTTTCTAAAATCATAACCCCTCTTGCGCAGTCGAGTAAAAATGTGCATTTCGCGGCAAATTTCATAAGCAAACAAAAACTATTACATGATAATTGTAAAAATTAAAACAACTAGTTATTGCGTGTTAACGTTACAATCCAATGAACTTCATAACTAATTGCTTTTGAATTCATTTTATCGACTAACTTACATACCGTGGCTTTGATCGTGGTACATAACTGGACCTTAGTTCTACCAAACATACACAAGTCATTATTCTGAGGATTTTAGAAACAAGAATTTGTAATTTTTCCGCCCTAGGTTCGCTCGCATAGTAAAAAAAACACTAGTTCGTTATATAACCAAAGAAAGGTCATAAAAACTATTCTAAGTCCTCTGATCTCAAGCGACAGACAGACAGAATTACTTGTGCATTTATAATATACTTTATAGCTTTCCGCCCGCGGCTTCGCCCGCTTTGTCTAAAACATAATAAATTATATACTAAAACCTTCCTCATCTATTAATATAACCGCATCAAAATCTTTTGCGTAGTTTTAAAGATTTAAGCATACATTAGGGACAAAGAAAGCCACTTATAATATTAGTGAAGTATGATTTATAGCCAAAGGGTAAAACAGGACTTGGAACTTTACTGTCCGTCTATCTGTCTGTTCGTTTTTATCTTGGATCAAAAAAAACACGGGCGAAGCAACTAACTACCTTAGTTACCATATTTATCCTGGGTCAAGCAGAATACTATAAAATATATATGTATGTATCTATATTTTAATATTATAATGCTGGAGAGTTTGTTTGTTTGAACGCGCTTATCTCAGGAACTACTGGTCCGATTTGAAAAATTCTTTCGGTGTTAGATAGCCCATTTATCGAGGAAGGCTATAGGCTATGTATCATCACGCAGACCAACAGGAGCGGAGCAATGCGGGTAAAACCGCGAGGCACAGCTAGTAATAGATATAAAATCGTGTATAATAATTATTATAAGATAAAATCATAAAACCCGTGCATCGTACAAAACAAAACTGTTTACGACTATGCCGGAACCGTATTCCTCTTGAACTGTGGTGATAGGTCGAAGATAATTTCCACCTAACTAAATTAATAGTCTTGCGTGCGAGACGCATGATATTTCATATTGACGAAGTTAATTAAATTATTAATAACATAAATAAAAAACTAATCATAAACACAATAATAAACTCACAATAATATGGTAAACTTTTCTCGGGACGACTGCGTGATCGAATTAGAATTCAGAAATGAGGTTCGTCAAAAAATATAAAACCACTTGCCACCTGTGGCTATAGTCGGTGGCCCGTTTGCGCCAAACGTAACGTAGCCCGCCGGACTATGGCTTCTATATACCTACGTAACGTCCTGAAAAGTCCACCTGTACAGCGCGCGTTGACCATAACGTGTGTGGGAATAGACCATGGCTGGTTATTGCGATCATAATATGAATTTGCCAGTCAGTTCAATTCACGGCGTAAACTGTCTGGAAATAAGGGCGGCCCTTGTGCAGTTTTTTGAGCCTACCTATGATCGTTTGACCTGCGCAGGCATACCAGCCCCCCTAGTCAAGTAGCTTTCTGTTAGCGTAGCGTTCAATAGAATAGACTACGAATGTATGAGATTGACGTAACCTGTAGATACGTTTATCTACAGCCTACGTCAATCTCATACATTCGTAGTCTATTCTATTGAACGCTACGCTAACAGAAAGCCACTTGACTAGGGGGGCTGTACCCTGTACGGTAGACAGGACGGAGGACCATACTGTAGACCATAGCGTGTATGGTTTACATAAACAAATTGAAGTGGCCTTTAAAATTGGAAAACCATTTAGAGAGGCCTGCGCGGTCATGGGCGGTATAGCACTTATACCTTCAGGCGACCATCTATGACACCAAAAAAGAAAGAAAGAAAATACATTTATTTGTACCGATGCACATTAATACATAAAAAATAAATAAAAAATAAATAAAATTAACTTATAACTAGTTACAACGGCACAAAATGGATAATATCCACTCAGTGCTTTGAGAATCTAAGGACATAATATACGACACTTAGATTCTCCACTGATTTTCAGTGGACACCACATTGACATCCTGACAGTGGCAGTGTACATATTATGAAAAAATAAAAATAAAAGTAATAATATAATATATAAGAATATAATATAGTAGATAGGAAACATATATATACATATATTATAAAGAATTATTACTTACATAACAGACAATAATACATTCTACAAGAAGATACAATACTAATACGCGATACATCATAATTATAATTAATAAAAAACAACTACAAATAGAATAATTACCAGAGCCGTACCGAGTCACGTCGTGTTTGGAGCCCCGACCTATAACCACCAAACACGACTATTGGAAACCAAAAAAGACTATTGGAAAAATACGATTTACATAATCTACATAAACAATACGAAGGTAATTTGTTCACTAAATTTTAAATCTTATGCTGTTTAATTACAAATATTATGTAGTTACTTATAGACTACAGGCCCATGTTGAAAAAATTATGGGTCATTTGAC
>CAJQZN010043193.1:0-22488 GCA_907164685.1 Colias eurytheme
ATATTATTTTCTAAAAAATATAGGTAGGTACTTTTATTAATAAGTAGTTAGGTACCTACTTATGAAGTGTAGCTACTACAGATCAATAATCACGAAATCTCTCCAAATACAGCCCTTTGTTAGCAGTGGCACAACTACTGTTTGATTATGGCGCCAAGATATTACCTCGTTCCAATCCAATGGATACTGGATTATTCATTCGTTAGTTTACAATAAAAAATATCTCTTTTTATATTATTAAGTATATGTAATAATATCATGTCCATTGGATTTTTTTAAATAATATTGCAACTATAGCGATATATGTAGGTATATTTTAACCCTTATTAAAACGCTGGGAGCTATACTTCCCACGTCTCAGATTGAAGTAAATCGTGTTTTATTTTTATATGCTTAAACCTAATGCAGTGTAATATTTATCTACGCAATCTTAACATTTTAGAGATCTTTTTTTCATGGAAAAACTTTTCAGAGAATTATTACATGTTATGGTAAACACACGTCAAAGTCAGGTGACGTGATTTTGCAGCCGAAAACGACCGTTATTTTTTAGTTTTTGGTGTAGTGCTCAAAGAAAATTAGATAAGTAGATTTGAGTTCTAGCTATGTAAACTAGACTATATTACGGTTGCGTGAAACGTAAAAATATGCCCAGAATCTTTCGTTTATACCTTGGTAGAGTCGATTGAAATTAAGTCTTTAAGTGGGAAGATATCATCCCAGTGTTCGTCACTGCACACAACATTCGGAAATTCTATATATAAAATCTGTGTGTCTAAAAAATCTTTTTTAGTTGGTATAAGCAACTTATTTATTGTTATTCGTTATTTCCTGATCAGATAATTAGAAATCTTAACTCAATACATTAGTATTTACCTATTGTTTTTATTTTGTTTTAGAAAAATGCCATTTTTATGTTGAAGTCATTCATTTTTCAATTCCCGAATTCTTCCCTCAGTAAAAGAAACTTGCATTGATGAGTACTTTCACCTCCTTTATTAAAAAACTTGATCTTTATAATTTTTTACGATAACATTAAATTCACAAGTGGAGTCAGGGCAACTAACTAGTGTTTTAAAATATTGATGTCTGGAGTGGACACTGGGAGCTATAGTTCCCACCTTTCCAAACTTTTTACAAGAGAGAACAGATGACGGGATATATACTTCCCACCGAAAAAAGGGTACTTCCCCCCCACTAACCCCTTTTTTGTGTGTATTTTTGAAATCTACGACCCAAAATTACCCAGGAACGTATCTTACTTTTTTGTTAGCTCCTCCACAGGCTCGCGTTTGAATAAGGGTTAACAAATAAAAATTTCAGAATTTGTAATGATGTCAACTCCGACTGAGGAAGAATCCAAAATTATGCGACTTCTTGTCGCTGAAGGTGCTCTCATAAATGACCCCAAGGCCCCTGGTGGTCGCCAAGCCTTACATTTTGCTGCCATGAATAATAATTGCACGCTAATAAAAATTCTCATGGATTTAGGAGCGCATTTATTTGCAACAAACCACAGAAATGAAACACCCAGAGAAGTTGCTGCTACCTTTGATTGTGTAGAAGCTTATAAATTATTAACTGAATTAGAGGATATCGATATAAACAGTCCTTCGACGCACTTTTTCAACTTGTGAATCAAATAGGTAAATGTTTTATCTTGATAAAATGTTTATAATTTTGTTCAAATAAAAGAAAATGTTACGTAGACTATGTGTAGTAAAGTATATAAAATACAATTAATGTGTTTTTTTGTTGTTTGTCTTTTCACGCCGCAACGGAGCGATTTGCTCGTATGATTTTTGTCTGGAGATATAGAGAGACTAGTAGTTGGTGAATTATTATTTTAATTCCCATAGGAATTTCCTTTCTCCGCGCAAGAAATATACATACTTAATAAACATTTAAAAATACACATTTAAAATTAAAACAGTTGCTTTTAGTTTCTATACCTATGCTATGACACAGTATTACAATATTTCCTATCCATCAAGCCAATCACAAAAATTAATAAAAATAAATGTTTATCTCCTTGAATTGATTATAATAATAACAAGTTATTAAAAACTTAAAAAGTATTTCTTATATATAAAATTCTCGTGTCACAATGTTAGTCTGCATACTCCTCCGAAACGGGTGGACCGATTCTCATGAAATTTTCTGTGCATATCGGGTAAGTCTGAGAATCGGCCAACATCTATTTTTCATGTGTACCACGGGCGAAGCCGGGGCGGACCGCTAGTTTTTATATAATTTTATAAATGATATTTTCCTTGGTCACGGCATCACGCGTGAACGGGTGGACCGATTTCGATAATTCTTTTTTTATAATATTCCTTGAAGTACGAAGATGGTTCTTAAGGAAAGAAAACATAAACATGTACCAAGGGCGAAGCCGGGGCGGATCGCTAGTTTCTTGATGAACAATATGCCTCGGATCCGAAGTTGCAAAATACATCGGTAAAAAATATATTTGACATTTGTTCTTCAGTTTCAAAGATGGCGGCCTTGTCGCAGTTGCTATTCTTTGCCAAACAATAACGAGAAAATTGATTTAATCAAGTATTTATAACACTTCTTAGAAATAATAGAACTATATTTATATATAAATTAATACCTCAAGAAGTTAATTCTATTGATAATGTGATAATAAGTTAACCCATGGCTTCAAATGTGCAAGACTCGTCTGTCGCTCAACAGACATTTGTTGAGGAAATTGATTACAATGAAATACAGGAATTGCAGGTATTTATTTTTCATTTGGGTATTATTATGTATTAAACGTATTTATGAACATGTTAATGTGTGTGTGAATAGGTTGTAGGCAAAGGTGCATTCGGTGTGGTATGGAAGGGTTTATGGCGGAACACATTTGTTGCTGTAAAGCACATAAACTCCGAGGCAGAGAAACGGGAGTTTGCGATTGAAGTTCGACAACTGTCCCGTGTGTCGCACCCAAACATTGTGAGATTATATGGAGCCTGTACTAAGGGTGCTCATGTGTGTCTCGTGATGGAGTATGCAGAGGGAGGCTCTCTATACAATGTTCTTCACGTCCGTCCAAAACCTAAATATACTGCAGCGCATGCAATGAGTTGGGCTAGACAGTGTGCAGAGGTAACGTCCTTATGTTGTTGATAATAATTCTACTTATTACTTGAAAACATTTTTGTTGAACAGCAGCTCCAAAAAGTCCTTTGTTATTCCTTATTTTCAATTTACTTATGCATCTGCTTATATAAAATCATTCAAAGAATGATATAGTCAATATTACATTGGCATTGTCTTGAATCAGTCTAAATGTCTATAATCTATAAAAATTATAAATTGTAAAATTTCTAATAATTGTTAACAACATACAATCATTGGTAACTACTATTAATTACACAAGATTTCTATTTACATTTTATATTTTTAATATAATGAAACCTTTTAATTTTCAGGGAGTGGCATACTTACATGCAATGAAACCGAAACCCTTAATTCACAGAGACCTAAAACCACCAAATTTACTCTTAGTAGCGGGTGGTCAGAAGCTGAAAATTTGTGATTTTGGTACAGCAGCTGATAAGGCTACTTATATGACTAATAATAAAGGCAGTGCGGCATGGATGGCCCCTGAGGTGAGATTGAAATTATGAAGTTACAGGTGTAAACTGTCTGCGAAAGTGTTTGAATGATTGAGATAAATCTGTCACAGTAACAATACATACTCATGTAAAGTCAAATAAAAACAATACTTAGGGCCGATTTTTCAATGCCCAGATAAACAGCTAGATAGACTTTATTCTTCAGTTAACAAAATATTCAATTTTTCAACAGACGAATAGGACGTATCTATCGAATAACTACGTTATTTGAGGAATAAATCTATTTGCCGCTCCAACGGCCAGATAGCGCGCTATTCGACGGTTAGGCGTTTGAGTTGACAACTGATGCGTCAAATTTGGGATATTTTCGTATGTCATAACATAGAGCGTAGAATTATTAACAATTAAACCTCTTTCTATCTAATTATTATCAGTTAAAATCTTATTGAAATTAATGTTTTTGATAGTACTGATGACCATGCCATTGAAAATTTGCCGAACGCTGCCTTTAAGTATGTCGTTTCCATCGTAAAATATATAAATTGAAACACAAATTTAACCAAACTCTTTACTCGAATCAAAACAACAATCAACAATCATAGAAGACAAGAGCAATACAAGACGTGAGTCATAATGACGGTTGTTGACAAATTGCAAGAGTTGACTCTATCCCGCTCTAACCTGACTAATTTAATATGTTTGTTTCGCCACTCCGAGAGCAGAGCTGCCAATATGGAAATATTTGGTCAGATAGTTGTTCATCAAATAAATCACGATTGAAAAATAGGCGAGCCGTTATGAGTTAGATAAATAATTGAATAAATCTATTCGACGGGTAGATATTAGACTGTTTATCTCGCGATTGAAAAATCGGCCCTTAAAATATAACAAAAATTGATGAGTGGAAGTTGTTTGGGTAGGGGCAATGATCTCTTCAAAACCAGGCTGTTAACCACAATAATTTGCATAAAAATATCTACTGAAACAACTGTTACACAAAAATATTATTTGTTTTAAATATCAAGAAATTGTTCCAAATCATAAGATGATGAAGTGAAGATTGCAGTAGTTCTCAGATTTGCTTTTCATAATCAAAGCAAGTTCATTTATTTTAAAGTTGTATAACAATATATCTATTTGTTTCAAAATAATTCCTAATATGAAGTTGTGATACAGTAGTGTAGATACAGTATGATTCAAACTTAATGGCTCGAAACATCGAATGATCTGGTACGCAGAAAACAATTTTAGATATTAACGGAATGTTAAGGGTCAGATACAAATCAAACTATAAACAAAGCTGATTAGCTTCATGGAGGAACTAGGGCATTTTCAGTTTAAGTTGGTTTCCCCCCCCCCTCCCCCTCACACGTAAAATACGCGCTTACCATCGAGTTGCGGAGACATGCCCCTATATTATTATAAACTAAATCATTCCTTGAATTATTTTTGCTGTCATAGAAATGTAAGTGGAGACCTAATTTTTGTGGTTTGTTGTAAATATTCTGTGGCTAGCCATGGAAACATATTAATATTGGCTAAAATAAATGGTATCACAGACCAGTATTAATAGGCAATTGTTTATGGTAAAATTTGACTTTCTTTCGGCAACTATATTCATGTGTTAGTAGGCACATAGCTACACCACTCGTGACAGCATGCATCCCTCCATATAAATTGTATCTTAGTTGATTTCCTCCAGTACTACACTATACAATACATCAAGGTCTATAATAGAATATCAAACGCATCCACGACAAAATAGCATAGCACATCTCTGGTGGAAAGCACCTTAAATCTATACTAATATTATAAATCTGACGAGTTTGTTTGTTTGAACGCGCTAATCTCAGGAACTGGTCCGATTTGAATTCTTTCGGTGTTAGATAGCCCATTTATAGAGTATAGGCTATATATCATCATGCTAAGACCAACAGGAGGCACAGCTAGTGTTGTATAAGTCAGTAAATCAGTAATCAAATTCTATTTTCTCATTCCAGGTGTTTGAAGGATCATCTTATACAGAGAAATGTGATGTATTCTCATGGGGTATTATTCTGTGGGAGGTTTTGTCTCGGAGAAAACCATTTGAGGAAGGTGGATCGGCATTTAGGATAATGTGGGCTGTGCATACAGGTTAAATTTTAATATTTACTATTAAATTACGTATTAAATATATTTTGTAATTCCAGAAGAACTGATTATTTTATTTATTTATTTATAGTACTTTTATTTTATTGTACTAAACAATGTAAGTAAATCTAG
This sequence comes from Colias eurytheme, assembly GCA_907164685.1. Taxonomy (NCBI): domain Eukaryota; kingdom Metazoa; phylum Arthropoda; class Insecta; order Lepidoptera; family Pieridae; genus Colias; species Colias eurytheme. The sequence continues at coordinate 5,856 of CAJQZN010043193.1, forward strand.
TATAATCTACTTAATAAGGTACAAAGTTTTTGCACAATAGGCGGCCTTATTGCTACACAGCAATCTCTGCCAGGCAACCTGGTAGGAAGGTAAATGTAAGAAGTATAAGGATAGCGATTAATTTACTTGTAAAAAATTTAAGTTTATTTAGCATATATTGGAAATGTTTTTTTATGAATAAACTACCTTTCCGCCCGCGGCTTCGCCCGCTTTGTCTAAAGCATATTAAATTATATACTAAAACCTTCCTCTTGAATCACTCTATCTATTAAAAAAAACCGCATAGAGATATGATAGTTTAAACATGTAGGTACCACGGGCGAAGCCGGAGCGGATCGCTAGTAAAGTTATAAGCATATTCAATTAGATTTAACTATTTTACAGGTCAAAGGCCAAATTTAATAGAAGGTTGTCCGGAGCCCATAGAACAACTGATGACCCAATGTTGGCACAAAGTACCAGCAGATAGACCCAGTATGGCTAAAGTAAGTAAATTTTTACTATTTTCATAGTTCAATTATTTTTAAATTTATTTTATATTATGATGAGATAATATAATAACAAAGAAAAATATTCAATATCCACATATTATATGAAAAAAAAATATTCCATATACATACATACATACATGTATATATCATACTGTTTGAAACCCAGAGTACAAACGCATAGTTTAACTGAAGAAGTCACAAATTTGAAAATGTAACTTAAACCTTGTAACAACAAATTTGAAGTAACAGCAGTGACAATCTAAACCATCAGGGGTCTCGAATAACGTTACGATGACTTCTAAAATTGCGTTACGTAATACTTGGACGCTCCCACAAAGTCTTCTACTAAATAAAAATAAGTCGGGTTTTCCTTCCTGACGCTATAACTCCCGAACGCACGAATCGATTTCCACGGTTTTGCGTTCGTTGGAAAGGTCTCGGGCTCCGTGAGGTTTATAGCAAAGAAAAGGTGTCTCTGGTGGCGAAACGGAGTTCGCCCGGTTTGCTAGTAACTAATATCAATAATTCTTATTAAAAATCTTATTAAAATTATAGGTAGTGGAGATAATGAAAGCACTGTGTGAATTCTTCCCTGGCGCTGCCACGCCTATCAACTTTGATGACCTCGAAGAAGACGACGAGGAATGCTCCGAAGACGGTTACATGATGTACGACACACGGGATAGCTTCGAAACGGAAACAGAAAGTTTAACACAAGCACACAATCCCATACATTATTCAAACGAAACCTCTTCCAATTCGATATACAGGAATACAGGGAAACCACTGTCGCCCAGACCGAACAGTTTTGTCGAAAGCCAAGTGAATAGGCTCCAACATCTTATGTCGGAACCGCAAGCTAAACCGGCTGCATCTCGAGAGGACGAAAGAACTCTTTTAAAGATTCCGCAAGTGAAAAAACCTGAACAAGAGCCTGGTAGATCACCAGTAGCAGTGAACAAATTAAATTCACCTGTCCTCTCAGATAGGACATACATGCCAAGTGAAGGAAGCACACCGCAAGATACATTAAGAGTATTCAGAAGTCCTAACATTTTCAGTGAATCGTCTTCCCCTCGGGGGCCGTCTCCGTTAGTGAATTACAATGTTGGCAATATGAATCCTCGGCATATAGACATAGAACAGTATTGGAATAGGGAGAATGAAAAACTATCACCGGCTCGGACTCCCTCGGCTTTAAGTAATAATTCTTCGAGGAAAGAGGACTATAATCAGAATTACTGTGATAGGTTGAGCGCGGCAAACAGCCCGATGACGCCAATACGGGAGTACAATGGAAATATGAGGCCAGTGGATGCGCAGTATCAAACTCCGCTGCAAATTGAAGTGGATCCGGTAAGATCGAACAAAACATATCCTTTTTTTAATCCTTTTAGGGCCGATTTTTCAATGCTTGGATAAAACTTATCCGTCGAATAAAGTATTACACGATATATTATTAAAATGTCACGTAAACTATCAAATAAGGGCAATTAGAATACGTTTTTAAAATAATAGTTTTATATATTCGACGAATAAGTTTTAACCAAGGATTGAAAAATCAGCTCTTATTTTTTTTAAATACTAATAAAAGAAGGCTAAAAGCGTATTTTGAAAGTTCATTCAAAGGAAATTAAGTATGGTATGTAGATGTTTAAAAAGCACTGATTTTAACACTTACCTTTTAAGGCCTCAATATGGTGTTTTTTTATAAAGTAAATAAAACATGCAGAGAATATTGCAAAACATAAAAAATTCACATAACAAATATTTTACAATACCAGTTCAGGTTATCGGCTTTATTAACCCTTATTTCTATATTTAAGTATAGTGAATTTATTTCATCCAACACTATATAGAAATATAATAAATATTTTTTAATATAAAAGGTGAAATTAATAATTATTATTTAATACATACCAATATTTTTTTGTCAGCTCACAGTTGAAACTGCTCTCCGACAAACCCATACTAATATTATAAATGCGAAAGTAACTCTGTCTGTTACTCAATCACGCCTAAACTACTGAACCAATTTGCATGAAATTTGGTATGGAGATATTTTGATACCCGAGAAAGGAAGGATAGGCTACCTTTTATTGCGAAATAATGTATCACGGGCGAAGCCGGGGCGGACCTCTAGTTCTAAATAATTTCTATGTATAATAGACTTATGACTTTGATGATACAAAAGCGCTAAAAACTAGCACTTAGAATAAAAGTTCGACTCTGAATAGATCATTCAATTTCAATAAATATAATATTAGAATGGAACACAATTTCAGAACGCGTGGGAGCTACGGGATCTGCCGCTACAAGACATCGACGGTTACGTGGAGGTTCGAAATACTGGCGGCTTTGATAAGTTCGTGCCTATTGGTGAGTGACTTTTATAGATTTTTTGAAGTGAAAACTTCTTTAGCGTCGTTTAGCACTTTTTCTGTAATGGGTATAAAATCTTAAACTCGCGTCAGGACACGTGACCTGATCGAAAAAGCGTAAGACGGATACCATTCCAAAATATCAAACATGGTCAACGTTAATAATCAAGTTTTCACTTCTGCCGGCACTCCCGGAGTGCAACCCGTCTTTTTTTTCTATTTATGCATTTGCGATCATTTGTAGACTATGAGCAGATAAAAATAAAATGTAGGGGCCGGTTTCACCGATTCTAATCGAAACTTTGACATTTCAAAGCAAGCTGTAAGCTGATAAGAATGAATACAAAAATTGTGAATCCAGCCATAAGTCTTTTTTATATAAATCTAGATTGACTGCAGATATTCGAAATAATTATTATATTGTTAATGCTATATTTGTTTTTGTGTGTTTCATGATGTATGGATGGTATCTTGCCAACTAGCATATGATTTTCGTTTCGAATATGAATCTTGAAAGAAGTGAAAAGAGGAAATTCGTTTGAAATGGCGGACGCCGATATTGTGAAATGCATACGAGCAAATTGCGGTTGGAAAATAGACTTTGATTATTATTATACGATTTTTCATTGGTCTAATTTTCTTTATTGCTAATCTTCGCTTTTTTTTTTCACGGTTTATTTTCTTTCCAGGGTGTAATTATAATAACAGTTTTTTTTTTCATTAAGTACATTTTGTAATATAAAAGTGCTTTAATTTTACTAACAAGTCTCCGAACCTCGGCGTCGTAGATTTAAATAAAACGTGAATTAAAATACATTTAACGTCTGTTCAGAGAAAACAATGACAAATCGACTTTGAATCAGTACAACATCGATGTATCTCATCACTATTATGTATTAGGTTTTACAGATTATATAATTCGACGGTCATTTTTGTTTACCGCTTATATAAACCATTGAAAAAATAATTAAGCAGCAGGAAGTATTTTTTGTAGTGCTCTTTATTTTGTATTATTATTTTTTTATTTCAATTACACGTTATTACTAATCATCACATCATTTGTGTTCATGATTTCCTTGTGTGCCGATTACAAGTAAAAAACAAGAGTCGATCGAAGACATGTTTTACGAAAACTACTTCTATTGAAATGAGCAACAAAAACTGTCCATACATCCTTAATTACTCATCTCTTTATCCTAACCATTCAACAAAAAGCGTACAAAACACCATAAAGAAAAGAAATACCATGAAATGCACGATGATTCAACTGCCAAATAGTTCGCAACGCATCACTCGGATGAGCAATGTTATAGAAATAGCGGAATCCTTGCCAGGACATGCGCGTGCGCTGATTCATATGTAATGTTGTTTATCTGTCCTTTTTCTTTTGGTATTTGTATGTATTTTGTTCTGGCAAATATGTATCTTTTCTGGCAGACGTGTAGAGTGGTTCGTAGAAGATGTGGTTCTTGCGATTTCGATAAGTTTTGGTTGGTTTGAGGATGTTGTTTGAGTAGGAAACAAAATTGTCGTTAAAACTTGATAATAATGGGTTTTTTGTAATTGGTTCCGATTTTTTGGGTTTTCCTGCGGTTTTCCCTCAACAGCTATCCAAGAAAATGCTTTTTCAGTTCAATCTTACGAAAATTTTTTTGTCTTCAACATGCAATTGTTACAAGTGTGTCTAAATAATAGTATTAAATGAAGTTTATTTTTTTATGCCCTGTTATTAATATATTCAAAAGATACCTCGATTGTTATTCTTGCCTTACTAAGCATTAAAATATTGATTTACAAATCGAATACTATAAATGTTTTACTGAATGCGGTCTGTATACATATATAAATATTTCAACATTGCCATATAATAAAATAATAGGTATGGCAACCCGCAACATTGTGGTACGTGTGTCATAACTATCATTGCTCTGGCCGTCTTCAGCTGTTAAACATATCAACACGAAAAGCACTTCAAAATTACCTATTACATATACGCAGTTTTAGTTGGCCATACATTGGTACCGTGTGTATTGATTTACACTTATTTCTAAATATAGAGTCGTGTGAACTTAGGTATGTAAAACTTGAAGTACGGTTTAAAAACGTACATTCGGCTATAGATGACCTTTATCGTATTTGATATACAAATAACTAGCATTTTATTTATTTATAATGATTGCCTGGTTGGTGGGTTTGCTATAAAATATACATTATTATTATTGGATTCAGTAGTGCTTTCACAAACTAGAGAGTTATAATATGACATAAACTCTTACTAAAAATTTATGTGATGTGGGACTCTGCGACAGACGCAATTTCAAATATTTGTCACCAAGACCATCATCTAAGCTTCTCGACTGTAAAATTTAATTATGATGACGAAGATATGTATTCATTCTATTGATTCCCTTTAAATATGATAGGATTATATTTTAATAATTATCACATTTTGTTGACGGTACACGCTTTATGCGTTGCCATTTATAATCCTGAATTAAATTCATGGATTTTCATACGATGCAGATTTAGATCACTATTTTAATATCCATACTTAATAAATTAGGTACAATAATTATTACAATAGCACTAGTTTTACATATTGCCTGATTTATAGAGCTTTAAATGTTATTACGAATAATGGAGATACATATAATAAGTGGTACATTATTTATGTAAGAGTCCTAAGCTATGTCGTAACTCGAAGTTAACAATGTCAGTGGACATAAATCCAAAACACTCGAATTTTAATAGGATGTTGTGGTAATCTTCCATCGTAATTGCTGTTATATCATTGTAAGAACATCACGGTTAATTCTAATAGTTGATCATTATATAGTCCTTGTATTGAACTTATAGGAAGAGTATCATAGTTTATAAATGTAATTAAGTTTGAATGTTGCTCATTCTTTTGAATTACGCTAAAATATATACTCGCTATCAGAATTCACATTAAAACGATCGTATAAACTAAGTATCCACGGGTAATCGTTCTGAAATTTATTAAGTAAACGAAAGAAACGATAAAACAAAACTCAGCTAACCGTTTCGCAGAAGCTCTGGGCGCTGGTCTAACCGTTTAATTATTTAAAGATAAGAGCTGAGAGACGGGGGTTCTCGGAACCATGGCAACAAACAACTTTGCCATTTGACAAGATGCGTTTGCGAATAGTTTGGGCGTTGCTCAGCGTAGTACAGTCGGCATATTTGATTTTCGTGTTATGATTATGCGATAATTATAATTATAATTTATTTTATATTTAATTCGAAATTTTAAATGTAATTAGTATTTTGTTTATACACTAACACACACATTTAACAACTGACTTAAGTTTTTAATGGAAGTATACAAGGAAAACAGGAAAATAAAAATTGTTTAACGATAAATATATTTGACAGGAAAAAGTTTGGGATTTAAAACAACAATGAAAGAGATAAAAAGGAAATGACTAAATTTTTCTTCATATATTTTTTGAAGAAACGTATATTTTTAAGTGGCATGTTGTTTGCTGTGGGTGTAAATAATAAAAAGCATCTTTAGCTTAATGTAATTGCGGCGTTGATAGAAAGTCCGGTGTGTTTTTCAGCAATGTTTATTGCCAATTTCCGATGACCCATTTGATTAGCGGTAGCAACGATATTCTCATTTTATACGCGTGCTAAAAATCTAATTTTCCTGAATTAACGCGAGCGACCTATTTCACTTCAAGGTCTCAGGTATAAAATTAGAAAAATGAATGAATAATGATTTTTAGTCACATGATTGAGGTGGTGCGTGTCTAAACGCGTTCTAATGGAGGCGATGGGTATTTCGGTTGCATTAAATTCGACTAGGGGATTGTGTGTGCTCAGAGCAGATGCGTTTCAGGACGGTCCCGTGTGAGTCACGTTTCTCGGAAGAGGCCAAACTATTTTAGACTGTGTCCGCTTACCTTCTAGGAACCGCGATGTGGGACCAACGACCGATCTAAAGTATTGTTAGATCGTGAACGGGGTTGTTCGCTATTACGAGTTCCTTGTTTTATTCCCGCTAGTCTGTTTGGGTCTGCCTCCAGGAAGTCTCGGCTCGATTAATCAACATTTATATAATGATTCACAATACATCTGGGGATGTATTTTAATGAGCGTATACGGAAACTGTTGTGGAGATAAATTAAATTCTATCAATAACGTTTCATGGCTAAGTAAATACTTATTTTAAATACGTTTTTGCAATAAAACTGCCCATTTGGTATATCAATTATTAATATTTTAGTAACGAATTAAAAATTAACACCAACATTGTAAAAAGAAAAGTTATTTTTGATAATCATTTAGACTAAAAAACCGAAACTATTGTGAGAAAAAAATACAAGTAGGTAAGGTAAATTATTCTCGAAAAATGCTTATAATAGAGCCGTTGATAGACAACTCTTATCAGGTACATATTTACATTTCAAGATTTACTTTGTCCACTGCTACTGTTCAAATCTATTTAGATGCTTCCATTCAACAACACATTCAAGATACTCTTCACTTTTTCTTTGTTCAAGCTCATGTTGCTCCTCCATTCAAACTAACACACGGTCAAGATATTCTTCTCGATTTAATTTCTTTGTTCACTACGACTCTGACTCTTGGTGCTCTCAAATTCCATTATCTAGTCGTTGAAAGCACGCGTTTCCTGTCGCGTCAATATTGACCGGCGCGGCGTCCGCGCAAATGGCTAGACTGTTCCTGTTTATATTGTGCTTCCGGGGAAAATGATGGCCCCACAAAGACCTGTTTGTTTATGAATCATGGTTTTAAGATTTTGTCTGTTTGTAATGGGCATTGACAATGATGTGAATTGTGATATTATAGTTATCGTACTTTTGTTAAATAATGGTCACAAACTCTTAAATAAATCTTCTTGATTACAAAGTTAGAGTTTCACCGACACATTACTTAATAGTTAACACACTTACTTAATAGTTAATAGTAGACAACACATTTCAACTACAATGTACGGTTTACGTATTACATCGAATGTGGACTGTATTTAGGTCGCTTTATAGGCTGCTAATAATGCTATGATATTATGGGACAACTGGGAACACTTTAATTATCGCTAATAATTATATATAATTCACGCGGATTCGAGCGGATAGATTAGCACTCGGGCGCTGCTATGGAAGAACTGCCCTTTCCGGCCGGCTCGGCCGTCGCACGATAATAATGCTGAGGCAGCTTGACCTCATTTACGTTATTGCTCAATAATTGTCATTAATGTAATGTAACTATGGATAATAAGTAATTTAAAATAAAATATTTGTTCGTTGCTGGAACATACAAGTAATATAAAAAAAATTAAGCGGCAAGCGTTTCTTAGTCTATAACGCATTTTGTCCTATCTACTAACATTTAATTATAGACCAATATTGTAGGTACTGTATAATGAATTGTGAGTTGTGACCATGTTATTCAACGCAAGTGTAATAACAGTATCGTAATGTAAATAAGTCGTAACACTCCCATGGGCGGCAGGCCCCTTGCTTCTCACGCGCTGCTATAAACAAATGTGTTGATTTTTATATACTTTCGGCCTTTGAGAATCGATCCGTTTTCTGCGAATTCCACTAAGTGATTACATGAGGCAGTTACGTTTTATGACTAAGCGCTACTGCTATTATCTGATAAGCATCTTTCTATGCATATAAATACAATGGCACAATCGTTTAGTTATTTTAACTGATATGTGTTCATACTAAATTAGTTATTTCCCTTGTATAAGTGGAAAAATAGCTGATGTTCAAAGTTCCATCTAAGTATTTATATTCAGGTGAACGCGACAGAGTAACTTTTGCATTGATAATATTAATCTGGTTAGATTGCTAACAACTAACAAATCTTAACCATTTCATACAATTTTAATGTATACGACGAACCTAAAAAATTGAGTATTCTCTATTCGATATTTTAAATAAACATTTCATTTATTAAACTTATGTATAACATCAAAAATAAAGTTTGCTCTAAATAAATATAGGAAGTTATGAATCAAGAAAATAAAATAATTTGGAAAATCCAAAAGTGCACGCCTCATAATTTTTTTTTAATAAATATTTATTAATTATTATTTTTGTTTATTTAATAACAATTAAACCACATCGAATCAGACCCTGAAAAATGAAAGGGTTCTATTCCTGAGCATACTCAAGCGTAAGAGAAAAATAAAACCGGCCAAGTGCGAGTCGGGCTCGCGCACAAAGGGTTCCGTAGCAGCAAATATAATAAATTACAGTTAAATCAACCTATCTCAAAAACTATAAGAGATACTTTGATCAAACCAAAAATCGTTGAAAGAGTTAATTAGCATGCATCACCTCTATTTTTTTTAGAATTTTATACCCCGTAGTTATAAAAATAGAGGGGGGGGGACATACTTTTTACGACTTTGAGAGCTGATATCTCAAAAACCGTTCACTTTAAGAAAAATGTTTTTTAGAAAACTTTATATCATTTTAAAAGACCTTTCCATTGATACCCCACACGGGTATGTACATCGAAAAAAAAATTTCATCCCTCAGTTACATGTATGGGGGGCCCCACCCCCAATTCTTTTTTTTACTATTTAGTGTCATATTTTTGTAGCGGTTCATACAACACATATTCCCATCAAATTTCATCACTGTAGTACTTATAGTTTCCGAGTAAATCGGCTGTGACAGACGGACAGACGGACAGACGGACAGACGGACATGACGAAACTATAAGGGTTCCGTTTTTGCCATTTTGGCTACGGAACCCTAAAAAAGACTCGATTAGTAAAGTATTTCGGTCGCTATCGTGTTAACAAGAAAAAGGATCCGCACATACAGACACACGGACGTCCAAGACAGAACTTTTTTAAACTGGTTTTTAACTAGTTTAAATAACAAAAATGACATCAAAAATATCATGAACGTTAAAAATAGTGTTTTTTCTTAATATGTGTGTGTATGTATTATCTTACAAGTGCAATGTATGATACATAAAGACATTTTAAGTTTGAAAAATCAGATGTTTTGCGCGAAGTGACAGTAGTACCCACCTCAACGCTTCGCTTATGAGGCGTGCAAAAATACTAGTGCCTAGTAATATTTATTTTCACATCAACTAAATGTCACACGGCTATTTATGTGTTTATCAGTTACTATTTTCATAGCATCGATTCTTAATTTAATCAAGCTCTAGTAATCACAGCCAAATTAAACGTAGCAAAACACGTAGGTACACTCACGCGCGATTTTTATAAGCTCTTAGCTTTCTAGTTGTTTATAACTACATTAACAGCGGGCACGGAACGTGACGCGTAATCCCCGATTGTTAAATTGATCCGACACATTTGTCCGATGTCAACAGAGACGCATCGCGCGTGCACGCATGAATCAGCTCGCTACAATTAATCTAATTTAGGTTTATTGGGGAGGCATGGCGCGGGCTCGACGTCGCACAGTCTCGCGCCGCCGCGGCCAGCCGGCGCATCGGTGCAACCAGATGCATTCGTAGTCGATCTGAGGGTTTAGCGCTCTACACGCGTGCTCGTACCGAACTAATGCGAAACTAATGTTCCCATGTGTGCTATAGACCAGTGAGATGCCGCAAACGGATTGCTCGGTTCAAGTTTCGATAACAGTGCAGCCGAATAGCAATAAATTGCAAGTGTTTGTTGACGTTTTCATGAGTGAGTATCATGAGTGTGGAAAGATGCGTTTTTTTCGTTGTTATGTATTGTGCAATAGTGTAAGGGTAGTATTTATAACTTGAATCAAACATCACACTTATTTATAGGATCATAATAATACATATACTTACATTGTAATTTACTAACAAACGAACTGTACGGTTTGTTTGTGTTCCATGGTGTATTAGTTATGTATTGGAGAAAATGTAAATTTCACCAAATAATCTAAATCTGAATTGCATCTTACGCTATTAAATTATCATTTATTTTTCTATCAAATTATGTTATTATTGAATATTAATCCAATAATCGAAAAACGAGTTCAAATTATCATAAGTTACTTGAACAAAATGATAGGTAATATAATATAAATTAATCAATCAATCGAAACATCATTGTAAGAACAAAATTATATTTCCGATAACCTAACACTCAAAATATTCGAATCATACGTATAATAATTAATACATTTCACAAGGTACTTCTTCCAACTTCATCTTTTACCAACCAAAATAAAAAGCAGCCAAGCGTCGCGCACTTGTAGTAAATTTATAAACTATCAAACACTGGGATCATTGGCTGTCCAAAGGCAATGCCAAATCTTTCGACAAACAGCCACCCGGCGTCGATAGAAGTTTTCGTTGAGACGATGAATCATTTCTAATTATTTTGTGAGCGAGCATTAAAATGAACAATTAGGATGTACCTTCAATGAGCACGTTACACTATTTCCTAAGCGTTTTTGTTTCGACGTCGCTCTCTCGAGATTTATGCTCGACCTGCTGGACCAGCTGTGCTCTTCCAGTGAGGTCTTTGAAGTCAAAAATATTCTGTTTACGCGACTGTTTATAGAGCTAAGCGGCCCTCGGTGATTACACATGAGTTACGACGTTTGTTTTGATGTTCCATTTAAAAGAACTCATCGATAAGTTATCGTTTTATTTGGAATAGCGTCTCGTCCGACTCCGCGACTGTTTAGACTTTGGCGAAAGTCGAGAGAAACAAATGAGGAGCGGTGAGACATTTTGCAGACGGCGCTTAGCGGTGATTCAGCCTGGAACACAATTGCCTTTATAGCATCGATGGTGGTGCGCAACCGGGCCGTTGGCATTGGATCGTTATGACTAACCACCGCTGTAGATATAATCAAAATACACGACAAGTTTATTTCTATTTAGAACAGAAGCCCTCCCGATATAATCGTCTAAAAGAATATCGCTGATTTTTTGACAACGTAAGTAGGTCGGGGCTCATGCCTGCGTCACTAGCGAGCCAGGAGCGGTCGCACATTGCTTACGCAAACTTGCTAACGCTCCCATAAAATCCATGGTCTTGCAGTTTTTATGCGTTTCCAATACTAGACTTCCGATAATAAATTTAAAATATTTAATTTTTACACTGCCTATTTCCGCTATATTTTTTCGCAGTAATAACATGTTGTTTGTTTATCGTGCTCATGTTGAATAGGTTTTGTATCTTATTTACTACTTATCTCATTATTTCACAGCATTTTATATTTTCTTTACCATACCTGCTTAATAAAACAAATAATCAATAAGTGAAATAGATTCAAGGACAGGTCATTTACTTCTTCACGTGTTTACAAAACTCTGAACACTATGGGGGTATATTTCAACGCTGATATTAATATCATGTTTTCTTATTAATTTTATTTTAACATCTGTATGTATGATTGTATCTCTAAATACTCAGAGCTTTGTGCCGTAATATACTTATTAATATTGAATAGAAAATGAGGAGCTCCGCTTTCTCATTTTTCTTTAAACATGTGATAAAATTGCAATTTATTTATTAACTACCAACGTCTAATTAATTATTTCATTTAAATGTAAAATAATTTAACAAAAAAAATGAAACTTTTTACAAAATATATAACTAAGTAACGTACCTAACGTTCGTTCAACTTTAATCAATTTTGCTGTCCGTTGAGAATGATCAGATTTGATACAAAGTTAGAATAGTGTATTTTAAGTTACTTTTAGGGCCGATTTTTAAATGCTTGGATAAAATTTATCCGTCCAATAAAGTATTACACGATAATATAACTATTTCAGTGTGAAAAACTAAAAGAGTCTTTGTTGCTAAAATGAAAAATTGAAACTAGATAACTGTTTAGACATTGCAAGAAATAATAATAGATAAAGAAATCACATGACGTGTTTATTGTTTTATTTAGCTTGGTATAAGGTGCTGGAATTCGCGAATTGTTATTCTTATTTCACCAATACAATAAGAACAGGTAGGTAATAGGCAACGTTAAGTCTTGCAATAATTCGATTAAAGGCATTTTCACTGTGACGCAGCATATTAAAATTAGAGAGAAACATTTTTTTCCAACATTGTTAAAATCAGTTTGAGTGCCGTAACGTATTTGGGAGCGCACCTCCGAAATACACGCGTGACTCAGCCCGCGCTATTTCACAACGATGCCTTTGCCAATCGCTTTTGTATTGCTTCCTGTTGCTGCCATTATACTACACTTTTTAACTCTCCACTAGACTGTTATAGCGTGAAATATTAACTGTGTGAGAGGCTGATTCAGATCCCGTTGCATCATTCATATTTCATGTTCAATGGCCTGCTGGCAAAAATTTGAACTGCGTATTGTAATATATTTTGTTTAGTATGTTTGATCATCAAACTGCTCTTATTGATATTATAGGTGAAAAAGATAAGCAATATTTAAGTACAACATTGTTCGATTTAGTTATACTTGAAGTACCTACTGCGTAAGAATCAATAATAATGCCAATGATATAATACTACATAACATGCAACGGTAATAATTAAGTAACATGTTCTCGATATATGCTTTTTCTTGTAATTCACCTCCAAAGTTTGTAGGTTTCTTTTATCCTTGACCTGTCGTATTCTGTGCTCAACCGTGAAACTATAACACACGTTCAAGGAAAATGGTCTTCATAAATATTATTCGCTTTTCCCTATTCTACAAAGATTTCTGGAAAATAGATATTCATAGCCAAGAACTTGAAAAAAAGTCCTTCGAAGTGGAAATCGTTTTGAATATCCTCTATAGATAAAACTGTTTAGTCACCCATTATATCAATTAATTGCTACTGATTTGTGTCTCGATGTTGTTCTTTGATGTGATCTGGATCCGATCACGTACACAGAGCGTTAACGAGGATTGCCCTAGATCTTATTTTGCCGTAGAAGTTGGCACGAAAATGTAAACTGCCCTCCTTACAATAGGCGCTAAATACCCAAGTAGTATTTCACTGACAGCGCACATTCGTTTGCTTTTAAGACGTATATTTCACAGTCCACGCATTTCTGCGGCCATCAATTGTTCTAAGTTTCTACCCATATTTAAAGAGCATCAATATATCACCACAAATTTCGTCTCATATTAAACTACTTTCTTTAAATTTATGTGTCACTTGTTTTCTGGCCACTTGATTCACAGAAACAAAATTAACCCCAGTCGTATATTTTTAATAAAGTTCCTGCCATATGAAACGTTAAAGAAAAATATGAACGTATACACGCCAATAAATTATTTGGATTGTCTCATCACTAATTTAAAATGCGAGTATTATTGTCCTTTATATATTTGTTTAAAAACAGCGCACAAGGACACCTAATTTCGTACTGCAGATATTTCCGGATCGAATGAAAGTGTCTTGGGTGAATCAGATTTTTTTAAAGTTGTATGTTCTACGTAACTCCCTGTCATCTGCTCAACGTTAATCTAAGATTAAAAGTTTGTACATTCAGTGACTTTCTGGCACACGACTTTAAAGTAGGTGTCAGCTTTTCAATCTTCCCTAGCTAATTACAGTTGTCGTTATAAAATATTCTTGTTTTCTTTTATCCGTGTGCTAGCTGTACATCTTAATTAAGCCGCGCACCATGTCAATCTCTTTAGTTGGGGATTTTATCTAGAAAATGCGTAAAACCGTCAACGATTGAAAAAACTATCAGCCAATAAAAAGTCTGCTTATAAATGTCACCAGACTGACGCAATTAGAAGAGTCTGTGAGCCGTCCCGACTCTTGACGTCGAATCGAAAACATATTAATGCCACCGATCAAAGAGATCCAGTGACTCATGAATTTACGAGGTCACCAAAATAAAACACTGGGACATCTGTTTCCATAGCGGAAAACTTCTCGACTAGAAATTGTTTAAGTAAATAGGCATATAGCAAGTCTATATCATTTTATGTATTCAATTTATAAGGCACGTGATGTTTTGACGTCATGTTTGTTCCAAGTCAAGTCAATACTACTGTTGTGATATTGATGCCAATTGTGCAGGTAAGATTTGGAGGTGAAACCCTTTAAACGACAAATATTACAGATAGAGCTAAAGCAATACATGTAGGTATTCACCAAAGTAATATTTAATTTATAGCTGTTTAGTGCAGCTCGATTGTTTAGACAACGTTTCCGTTGCCAAAACCAATTTCACCCATTGTCATTTTTCGGTGTACAGTATCTAACCGCCCAAACCATGTCTGCGAGTCTGTTTTGATATGTTCTATCAAGTGTGACACTATTTATTGATACTCTTATCTTATTCTTTTACAAAAACGGTGCTCCTTAATAGCCTCTTTTCAATGAAAATTTTATCGGTACCATATCCTGTACACAGTCTGCGAAACTAAAATACACCCGCGTTAACTGTTGCTAGTTAAAGTTTTATGGTTCATCGAAGTCCGCAGTCGTAAAATGTGTCGTGTATTAGTCATGATCTAACGAGTGCCCGGAGACGATCAGTCAACAGCTTCCCCACTACGCCAGATGCCTGTCAGCGGCGTGTGAGCGCGTTAATTATCGCACCTTTGTCACAATTATCTTTAATACTCGAATATACTTGATATATCAACAACGATACTCGGATTATTGCAATTACGTCTATCGGGATTACAAACATTCCCATCAGTATACAGTTTGCGCGTGCAAAATTAGCTTACATGATTACTTTTTAAACGGCTTCCATGAATCCGTATTACGTATGATTAATATAACATTACATAAATTTCAAACAATCTTCATTCAATCATCGAATGATATTGCAATCTACAGTTGTTTATATTATTCAGGCAAAAAAAGCCATATGACTTTGCTTTTTATATTTATAATATGTAATACTAAAATAATTGTGATATTATAACTTAGTTATTCTAAAAGAATATGACTGTTAATTTCGAAATATTTTTGCATATTTGCAAGTACATGCAATTTGTAAATAATTTGTTTTGTTACCTGTGTACCTCACCCCTAACGACGCATCATGTTCTTGTCAGTATGTTATGACTTCATCACATGTCATTAGGCAGAAAAGCATTTGTTTATGTCTAAAATACGTGGGTTTTGCGCACTGCACCTTGGCTACCGTGTAGTGCAATAATCATTCTATGAATTAGGGCCGACTGCGATGCTGCAATCGCTCAACTGTATTCCGTTACTCAATGGGCACGCGAGTAGTACTATCGCGATATTATTAGCTGATGCGATATAACGTCGATACAACGTAATAGATTTCGGTTATTTTTCTAAGTCATCGTGTATGTAATGTATCGGTAATGGCGCACAAGCAGCGGCTATAGAAGTAGTATGTCGGGATGCAAAGGCGAGCGTGGGTGCGGGTCGTCGACCGAGTGCAGAGCGGTGCGCGTACGCCCTGCCAGCAAAGATGGCAGAAAACCTCACGAAGGGCGGCAGCGCACGGCGTCCGCATTTAGCTCGGCCTGACGCGGCTGAGTCACCGCACCGCGAATAGCGGCGGTTTGTTGTTGCATCGCGCCCGGCTCTCCCGCCGATTCAGTGCTGCCATTTTAGCGTATTCGGCGCTTGATTTCTCGCTTTGCTACGTTTCTTGGACATCTAGCTATTTAAGCGCCTCCCAATTACAGATATAAATTGGCACACAAATTATTGTCTACACAAATATGTATTCAGATTCTATTTATTTCCTTGAGACGTTATGGACAAATGAAACGGTCTTTGGCAAGCTTCGTGGAGAGTATAAGGACGATAAAATTATTATGCAACTTTAACGTAACCCTTGTAGGTATCCCAGTATTTACACAT
>CAJQZN010043194.1:2408-57057 GCA_907164685.1 Colias eurytheme
CCCCCCCCTGGATCCGCGCTTGTACCGGCCGGCCGCCCGGCTATATATTTTATACCCGTGCGAAGCCGGAGCGGGCCGCTATGTTTTTATATACAACGTTCACAGTTTTTCTGTAGTGTATTTACTATTTAGTATCAGCATTGCACCCGTGCGAAGCCGGGGCGGGTCGCTAGTTAAGTTAATAAATAACAAAATCTTTTCAAATCTGTCTTTTTCTTCATAAACCTATCTTACAAAAAAATACCCAAACATTTATAGATATTTTGCCAGTTTTTCGGATAAAAAGTTTTTGTAATAGTTGGCAACATTGACGTAAGGATTCGCCATCTCGTTCGGGTATACGCCGATGTCGTCTCTAGTACATTCTCCCTCTACGGTTCAACCACACCCCGGACACTCCATACAAAATGATCGTTTTGACAGTCACACTGTAGAGACTGCAAATGTGTGTGTTAACGCTTTATGGTTGGCACATTTGTGACTAGCGTAAAAAAAAATTCGCGTTTTTCTGATGAAATACATCCGTAAACAGCACAATATCTAACCATTTTCTACGAAAAACGATAATCACAAATCCAAAATAATAAAATTACTTTAAGTCAATTTGATTAATGTTGTCAATCTTCGTTGCGTATCGTCCTTGCAGAAAAATATGGCCCATTTTATGTCTGATCGCGCGGGGGTGAGGTAAGTTTAATTTTGGCGGGAGGCGGAGAGTGTCCGTTCTGTAGCGTTTAGCTACTATTATGTATTCTGTGGTTCAACAACCATGGTCTATCAATGTCATGTACCTACTATCAAAAGCTTATGAAGTTTATGAACGCAATCCAGGTGATAAGTGACACATTTGACAATTGACATTAAAATATTATCAACAAAATATTCAACTGTGCTTATTGAATGATGTATCATTTGGTTAAATTAAATTTAAAAATTATTCCTAACTAGAATTGTCGTCTTTTTAAATAATATCTAAGCTCGATTGGTTACTGTATACGTAAAGTACAGATGTTAGCATTTTTCTCTCACAAACATGACTACCCAAACAGTAAGTAGAAATTATGTTTCAAGCCAATAAATAATGATATATGAATATGTAGGTAAATTAGATAAAAAGCTTTTTAATTACAGGAGCCTATTATAAAAACCAAAAGGCATATAATATGCATGGCGTCAGATTTTTTCTATCCGAATACCGGCGGAGTTGAAGAGCACATATATAATTTATCGCAATGTTTAATAAAACGAGGACATAAAGTAATCGTAATCACACATTGCTATGAAGATAGAGTTGGAATTCGATATTTAACAGGAGGTCTTAAAGTATATTACTTACCCATAAGAGTGTTTTACAGCCAATGTGCACTACCTACTATGATTTGTAACATTGCATTAGTACGATACATTTTAATACGGGAAAGAATTCAAATTGTGCATGGACATTCAGCTTTTAGTGTACTAGCACATGAAGTATCTATAATAGGAAAATTAATGGGATTGAAAACAGTATTCACAGACCACAGCCTTTTTGGCTTTGCAGACATGTCAGCAGTACTGACAAACAAATATCTTCAAATGTGTTTATGTGAATGTGATCATTGTATCTGTGTGTCTCACACAGGTAAAGAAAACACAGTATTAAGGGCTAAAGTGAAAGCCCATAAAGTTTCAGTCATACCAAATGCTGTAGATGCTTACACATTTACACCTGATCCAAGTCAAAGAGATCCTAATGTTATAACTATCATAATTGTGTCTAGATTAGTGTATAGAAAAGGTGTGGATTTGATGGCAGCTGTAATAGCTGATATGTGCCCTAGATATCCAAACATAAGGTTCATAATAGGAGGAGATGGACCAAAAATGTGGTTGTTACAAGAAGTCAGAGAAAGAAAAGGTTTTCAACATTGTGTAACACTCTTGGGAAGTTTAAAACATTCTGAAGTAAGGGATGTATTAGTCAAAGGTGATATATTCTTAAATACATCTTTAACAGAAGCATATTGTATGGCAATAGTTGAAGCTGCCTCTTGTGGGCTAAAAGTTGTTTCAACTAAAGTTGGAGGCATTCCAGAAGTATTACCAGATAATATGATATATTTATCTGAACCCAATGTTACAAATATTGTTGAAAGTATAGAACTGGCTATGAACGATTTGAAAAATGGAAACATTGTCTGTCCGTTTGAATGTAATAGAAATGTAAGGAAGATGTATAATTGGATGGATATAACGAGAAGGACTGAAATAGTGTATAATAAAATATTGCTCAATAAGAACAAACCCTTGGGATTACAGTTGAAAAGTTATCTCTCTTGTGGTGTGTGGCCATTCCTTCTAGTCATAAGTTTAATGTTTTTATTGTTGCAGTTAGTTGAAAGGGTGTATAAGAGGAAACATATTGATATTGCTAGAGATTTAAAGTTATGATGCACATCTCTTATTATTTCAAAATGAATGTTCCAGATAAGAAAAGCTAGGTACAAAATGATATTATTTGGGTTGTTTATTTAGGGGAAATGATGTTATTTAGTTTTTATAAAAAGTGTATCTTTCATGGATGATTTTAAATATTGCTTATTTATTTCTATTTAACATAATTTCTATAATATCCAATTATATTGAAAGGAGATGAAATAAAACAAAACTAACTCTGGAATGGTATTTATTTATAATTATTGACCAAATAAAAAAGATACTCCAATAAACATTAGCCATATTGAACAATAAAAAATAAATTTAATAAATAACAGTCTGTTAATAAGCAATACAATAATTATTCTATAAACATCACATGTTTTTCTATTACTTTTGTTGTAATTCAATGTGATTTATTCAGAGACTGATTAAAGACAAATATTTAGGCTAACAACATTTTCTTATTTATAAAACATCTTCAAGCTCTGTAACAAGAGAAAACATTGTTATTAAAACATGCTTATTACATTTTAGTAGTTTATTTTTTTTTACCTTTGACTCAATCAGCTGGTAACGCTTAGGAGACAATTAATTGTTATTACATATTTATAGTAACATGAAACTAAATTAACTATATTTTTAAACTGCAATTAAATTAAGATTTCAATACATTCAGATTTGTCTAATTTAAGGGTAGTTAAGTATAAATGTACTTGATACAGTTTCATATAGTTTTTGTGTATTCGTTAATTACATTAATAATAGAAAATTAGAAACAACATACAAGCTCACTTAGGACTAGGTCCACATTCTGATATTATTTGGCACACAATATCTAATATATAAAATTCTCGTGTCACAGTTTTCATTGCCATACTCCTCTGAAACGGCTGGACCGATTCTCATGAAATTTCCTGTGCATATCGGGTAAGTCTGAGAATCGGCCAACATCTATTTTTCATATGTACCACGGGCGAAGCCGGGACAGACCACTTATATTCATATATTATTAATCTTTTAACTGACAGTTAAGCTACACACAACATATCCAGAAACTGTGAAAACAGTGACA
Source organism: Colias eurytheme (assembly GCA_907164685.1). Classification (NCBI taxonomy): domain Eukaryota; kingdom Metazoa; phylum Arthropoda; class Insecta; order Lepidoptera; family Pieridae; genus Colias; species Colias eurytheme. The sequence continues at coordinate 5,899 of CAJQZN010043194.1, forward strand.
AAAATTACTATTACCATATATGATGTACTAGATTTCCGCCTGTGGCTTCGCCCGCGTTTTCAAAGGAAAACCCGCATAGTTCCCGTTCCCGTGGGATTTCCGGGATAAAACCTAATGTTAATCTGAGCTATATTGTGGTAAAGTTTCATTCAAATCCATTCAGTAGTTTTTACGTGAAAGAGTAACAAACATCCATACATCCATACTTACAAACTTTCGCCTTTATAATAGTATTAGGATCTACTTACACTTTAGTTGCCCGCGGGGGGTATTTAGGGCTGACTCCCGATTGCTTCAACTGCAGTACAATGGACCTAAGACGAGCCACATCCCTTCCGCGTCTCGGCCCAAAGTCGCAGAGTTCCGCCACGCGAGCCCACTCATTACCCTCCTCCACGGTACTCTCAGATCCACGGGCTAGAGCTTTCTCTGCGTTTCTAGTAATTAATTAATTAATTTATAAATAAATAAATAATAGATACACTCGTAATGTATACCCAAATATGATGAATTTTTGTTTTTTTATAAAGGAGAGAAAATGTTCCACCAATGCCCAAGAATGTTTTAAAATGAGATTGAAAGGTAGGTAGGTAGGTAGTATTTTGCTAACAAAACAATTTTTGATACATTTAAGATTTGAATTACATATAAATTTTAAAAGAGAAAAATAAAATCAGTGAAATAAATTTTATGTGAATACTTAATCTTAATTGTATTTAATCCCTCAGTCCCTGAATCACAGACACAATAGAAAATCTATTGTGTCGCGGCCCGATCGGGCCGCTCGGTGGTCAATGGGTTAATGTACTTAATGCAAACTGAAATTCACTAACTTAATGGAATCTGGATTTATTTTATTGTATCTTAAATAATGACATTGATATTAAAATACTTTTTATTTTAGGAAATATATATTTTCAATACATTATCAAATACCCCAATGAATAACAGATGCTTAGTACTTACATAAATTTTCATTGAAACTAAAATAACATGAATTCGACAATATCATAACCCTGTTATACCCACAGACGTACATAAATAAAGTCTTAAATATATGTATATATAAAAAATCCACCACCCACACAAGTTAGTGAATACCACTCTAGTGTACTTACTTAGCGGACTCCCTGAGTGCATAGAAAAGAAAATATACAACTTTATAATACATACAAAATACACAATATAATTTAAAATACTACAATCTACTTGCAAATAGGTCAATTAAAACCAAATTTTACAGATAAACACTGCATAAAGCCATTTTTTAGATGCAGTATGTGCTACATAAGGAATATATTCAAATTAATGAGATTCTACAGATAAAAAAGCATTTTTTTTAAATCATGTACAAAGCAGTTGCATTAGAAAAATATTTGTTATCTACAGAGTGTTTTAATAAGATTTTTACCTGTTAGCTGCCTTAGTTTTAGCAATTTGCTCTTCATGTGTTTTGTACCAATCCTCTAATTCCTTTTTAGCTACTTTCAACATTTCTTGCTTCTTTCTCTCTTCCTCAGCATCTAAAGATAAAAAGAAATTCAATCCATACTAATATTATAAATGCGAAAGTAACTCTGTCTGTCTGTCTGTTACTCAATCACGCCTAAACTACTGAACCAATTTGCATGAAATTTGGTATGGAGATATTTTGATACCTGAGAAAGGACATAGGCTACCTTTTATTGCGAAATATGTACCACGGGCGAAGCCGGGGCGGACCACTAGTATTACATAATAACATAAATTTATTGTACTAGGCCCTAGTACCCCCTAGTAACTAGGGGATACCATGATGTCTGTATACGTAAATATCTGTATGTACACCATGATGTCTTCAAACAGTATTCATTCCATAGTAAAAAAATAAAGCTATGTAGGTCATCTTGTATGATCACTTTACCAAACTGGAATTAATATTGCATTAAGATAAGATGGCCCAGAGAGCTTCATACAGCATTTTAATAACGAAACAACATGATTCAAAAGATTTTGAGTAAAATTTAATAGGTTTATTAACCCATTGACCACCGAGCGGCCCGATCGGGCCGAGACACAATAGATTTTCTATTGTGTCTGTGATCCGAGGACTGACGGATTAAAGTGAAACTTTTATTACATCGTCTCAAACTTTTTGGTCTGTGTAGCGCATGTCGCGTGACGGTCGGCTGCCGAGTAGGTATAAAGCAGTGTTCGGAGTCATTATCATACAAATACGATAATTTTGTGCCTAAGTTTCACTTTTACCGTGGTTTCATAAAACCACACAACATTTTTAAATTTAATAATGTTATGATAAATAACCACCGAAGATTCTAATGTACGATAGGTGGATGTTGCTTTTATTGTAATGATATTTTTATATTCATTAAGACAATTATTTCATGCCAGTACCTTTCTCTTCCAGTCTCTGCTTCTGTTCTTCCCTCCATATCTTAATCTTCTCAGGTTCTTCCCTTTCTTGTCTGAATACGGAGACTCCTGGAGCAGCTGGCGCTGGTGCAGGGGCTGGATCGTCATCGAGCAGACCATTGGCTTCAAATGCTGCTGCACTTGGTACTTCTGGATGTTTAATTTGTTTTTTATTGGTTTTTAATATGCAATGTTGTTAATTGAATTTGTTTAATAATTCTAGTCTAATACTAGGTTGTAGATACCAAGGATGATCGTGAACTACAATTACTATAAAATATTCAAATTATAAGTATTCAAAATCAAAATTTTACTTTGTCTATGAAAGACAAGAAAATTAAAACACTGGCAAAGGCTGAAGTCCCTGAATTGGGTGGAGCCTTGAAGAAATTTGTAACTTTTCGTAAATAGTTTGCAGGTAGGTATTAAAAATATGTGAGTAGGTAGGTACTTGCAAAATGTACAACTTTCACATCTACAAATTTCCAATTATTCCTTCATTTTAATATATAGTACAAATTAAATTACCAACAAAATCATCAAGACCGTTGGAAGCTATACTCGACGCAATAGGGGGCGGCGCACTGGTTTCTAGCTCATCTTCTAATCCCGCCAGTTGGTTTTGCTCTCGAGCCAAGAAGTCTGCAGCTGGGTCGACTTCGGGTTGAACGAAATTGTCGCCGAAATCATCCATTGTTCAGAATAATATGAAATGATTCACTGAATATGCGAAGCCAATAAAGTTGACGTCGATGAGAAACCAAGAAATACAGCCAATGACAGTTGATAATTTGACACTTGACAGCCGTGAAAGACAAACATTAATGGCTGGCGTCTACTAGGCGGATCGGGCCGGGCCGCATCGCAACGCAAAAATACGCCGGCCTATATTTTGTATGAAACATCGTCCATTAGCGACGGATCGGGTCGGGGCGGGCCGCAACGCATTGGCAGATATCGCTTCGCAGGCGGATTTCTGCCGGCGGTGCGCTGCGGCCCGGCCCGCCCCGACCCGTCTAGTGGACGCAGGCAGGCGGATGTAAGCGGCGAGCGTCTGTTAGATAAAATCCGCCTAGGCGGTCCGCCGCGCCCCGTACAGGTGGACGCAGGAGCAAACAGCGCGTCCATTAGAGACGGCCCGTTGCGATGCGGCCCGGCCCGATCCGCCTCTAATGGACGTCTAGCATTATACAGATTATTTTTATATACAAATATTCTACATATACCTAGAAACATAGAAATCTAAATAACAAGACACTAGAAGTCGTAAGCGCGCGTGACATTGTCGCCGCTCAGGTGGTTACCATTCCACAAGTCTGTTCGTCGCTTGGTGGTCGCTTGTTCAGTTGTTTCTGACACGTGCGTGAGTAAACATGGTGTGTTGCAGCATTTCCCAGTGCGGAAATTCTTCCATAAATTGTAATTATACTAATAAAGGAATAACATTTCACCGGCAAGTATTTTTGTTTATAAATATTGCCGTTTTTCCTTAAAATTAAACAATATTTACAAACAATACGAATGACACAGTCAACCGTTCCTCTCATCACGTTTAGCTATACATTGCCTTTTACTATTGTCAACATCTGACAGGTCGGTTGTTATACGTAGTATATTATTATTAGTCTGTGGTTATAACTGCCAGATGTTATCAAATGACAATTACAAGAAGCAATGTACTGCATTGTTAACGATAAAGAGTAAATAGTCGCAAGCTAGTGATGTGATGTGTTAAAATTTTTCGATATCGTAATACGATGTTTTTTTGCGTAATATGACGACTGATGGAATAATTGGATTATATTTTAATTTGAATTCTATTTTATTTTTATAACTGATATATAACTTTTTAAACTAAGTACATCGATACAATCATTTTCGGACAATTTTACTGTCGATACAGAATCACATTAATTAAATCCATACTAATATTATAAATGCGAAAGTAACTCTGTCTGTCTGTCTGTCTGTTACTCAATCACGCCTAAACTACTGAACCAATTTGCATGAAATTTGGTATGGAGATATTTTGATACCCGAGAAAGGACATAGGATAGGTTTTATCCCGGAAATCCTACGGGAACGGGTTTTTCTTTGAAAACGCAGGCGAAGCCGCGGGCGGAAAGCTAGTATACAATAATGCCATAATGTAAAGGACATTCTTCGCTTAGGTTGACAAAACTATTTTATGTTAAATATATTCTTTGTAGATTTCCACAACGCCCGCGCCGTCCTGACATTAAGGACGAATGGATATCCGCGACTGGGAAAAGAAATTGGTTCCCTACAGGCTATAGTAGGATATGTTCAAAACATTTCAAAGAAGATAATTTCAATGTCACAACAAAAAGACGTACATTAAGTAATTGTTATAACTCTTATAATTTTTGGTGGTCTGGCGCGGTTCTGCATCAGGTGTTCGAGATTTTCAAATTTAAACTCTCAGTTTCTAAACCCCCTCCATTTTTTTAAATATATAATGTACAGACACTGTTTTATTATTTGTATATATAGATAAATAAATATTTAAGTACATAACATGTTTTTATTTCTTATACCTATATGTACAGTCTGCCGTGGGCCCACGAGATGAGCCTACCACTGTATTAAAATCAACAACTATATATTTCTTATTTGTTAACTATCACTTAACTATCGATAACAAGGCTGATGAAGTCTTACATCACTAAAGCGTTGAATGAACGTTAATGAAATTTCAACCTTATTTCTATGCGTTGAGGTTAAAAGTTATATCTATCAAAAATTAACGCCCTCTGTTGTCGAGTAGCCGAACTTTTTCGTATTTGAAGTTTCTAAGCAAAAGGAAACAAAACATCTTACGTACCTAGGGATGTTATACTAAAATAAACCGTAAAGTCGTGAATTAGGGTACATATTAAAATGCGAAATTTATTATTTATGTTAGTTTTCATTAAAATGAAGCTGTCCAATAAAATGCATAGTTTACTTGTGTGAACTGTCTAGATATCGTTTTAAATGTGTGGATTTTGGCGACAGTGGTTTTCATACTAATTATGACATTATAGCACTTCTATGTGTCTTGTTATTTAGATTTCTATGCCTAGAAACGTTTATGTAAGAGCGAGCGCCCACGAGCAACTTAGTTGCCCGGCAACTATTTTGTCTCTGTCGCTGTCTCCTCGCAAAGTTTTGAACGATGCGCTCACGAAAGCGACAGCAACGCAACTTTTTCTTTAAAATTTTCTTCATTTATCAACATGGTTTTAGAAGAGACGGTTGTGGTCTGTGCTCTTGTCCCGCATAGTTCCCATTCCCGTGAGATTTCCGGGATAGAACCTATCCTATGTGTTAATCCAAGTTACTCTCTATATGTGTGCTAAATTTCATTGTAATCGGTTCAGTAGTTTATGCGTGAAAACTGAAAACCATACATACCTACAAACCTTTCCTCTTTATAATATTAGTATAGATATGTAATCGTAATTGTAAAAAGTAAATTAGTTTTTATTTAATACTTTTTAGTGTATTTTTCAACACGAATCAAACGAGCCCAAACTCGATAAAGTTGAGTCAATATATTACTAAGTTCCTATGACCACCTTCCGACTCCATCATCAAATCAGCTCTATGTCATAATAATGTTTCATCGTTATCCAATTTACATGCGTATACAAAATTTCAGCTCAATCGGTTACCTGGAAATGAATCAAAGTTACTTGCTACATTTCAATTAAGTCATCGAGACCAGACAAAAATGCTCATAAAATAAAAACTACTGGGCTTATCCGAATAAAATTTATGGGACCAATTCCACACCATTCCGCATCAAAAAAAAAAAAGAATCACGTAAACCGGTTCAGAAACCTTGGAGTAATTGGTATACATACATACAAAAAATATACCGGCCGAATTGATAACCTCCTCCTTTTTTTTGAAGTCGGTTAAAAACTACTGTGTACGAGAATAAATACGTTGACATACGTACTATCGCTAGCGGCAACTGGCCGGCGGCCGCCGACAGGCAACGTTTTTGTCGCCGTGCGCGCACTTGCATTGAAACCAATAGATAGGGCGACAGTTGCGTCGCGGGCTTGTCTCCGAACCCGCGGACAAAAAAGTCTCCCGGGAGTTGCGTCGCTACGTACGCGCACTTTCATACTAGCCCATGGCTGGAGAGACAAAATAGTTGCGGAGACAAAATTGTTGCGGAGACAAAGTTGCTCGTGGACGCTCGCTCTTATCTTTAAAATATTTGACAATTTGTTTTGATTTTGACAATGACACAAAACACATAACCTCCAAGGTTTATTTTCTAAAAAAATTGAATTTATTGTTTTAACTGAGAGTAATCATGAATTTGTGTGTAAGACCAAAACTGCTAAGATCTAGTTTTATAAGCATTTTCCGTTCGGCAACAACTGTTCCAGAGGTGGAACAAAATGAACAAGTTTTGTTCGACGATACTGAAGATGCACTCGCAAAAGAAGCTGAGATTGAGAAAAAGAGAAATATATCACGACTGTCACCTGCTCATCTAAATGTAATGCATAAAAGGCGGCCATATGAAGAACCTAAAATATTAGCACATCTTACCGTCAAATATAATCGCAAATTGTATGGGAAATATGGTGCGGTCAGTGGCATTAATCCCAGTAAGTATAATTTTCGTAAAACTTTAAATATAATTATACTATTAGGGAAGCTTAATCGGTAATAGCAATTTATAGTAAAATTATTGTTAAGATTCCATACGAAAAATCATTTACAAAATAGTCACAAAATGCTTCCAGGTATTTGCTGGCCAACCAAAGAAGACATTCAGGAAAGACAGGAATATGAAGCCATAGCATTTCCCTTTACGATACAACAAATGATGGAAACAGCTGCACAGAGAAAACGAGAGCAGCAGTTAAGGATAGAGCAAAGGGATAAGGATGTAGCGGCCAAGTTTGCCAAGCTGGACCAGATGAAGAAGGAATTGAATGATAAAATGGCTAAGAAGGCTGCAGAGATTGAGGCTGCTAAGGTGAGTGATACTGCTTTATAATAATACATGTAATTTTAACTAATTCAAATTTATTTATTAACACCTAGTAGTGTCAATGAGAGAAAATAGACTTAGTTAGGTTGTTGATTTTATCTATTATCACACAAAGAAAATTATCTTATGAAATACACATGCATCTAAATTAAATACTTATAACAAAATATGTTTAAAGGTGTGTGCTAGTGTTTGTTGGCATAAGCTTTATGATCGAGTTTCTACTGTATCTGAAAAAAAAAATTCTGCAGTTATTTACTTATAAACCCATTGACCACCGAGCGCCCCGATCGAGGCGCGACACAATAGATTATCTATTGTGTCTGTGATTCCGGGGACTGATGGATTAAGAAATGTTTCAAATTTCTGTTAACAGCAAAAGAAAGAAAGGCTAGTTGAAGAAGTGCGGCGTCACTTTGGTTTCACGCTCGACCCTCGTGACGAGAGGTTCCAAGAAATGTTAGCCAAGCGGGAGAAAGAACAGAAGAAACGAGAGAAACAGGCCAAGATTGAAGCCAAAGAGAAAATGATGCTCGCCAAGTTACAACAGAAGAAAGTCGATGAAAAGAGCACTTGAATAGGTATTTAATTTTATAGTTTAGTGTGTAATATACTGTTAATTTAGAATGTTTGTTTCATTTAAAAATTTCATTGCAAGTTCCTGCACCATGATAAACAAACTGCATAAAAAAATTATTCATCACTTTGTACAAGGAGACAAAGGCATCCTAATGAATTTTATGTGCCAGCGATTTGATGATTGGGTAGGGTTATTTAATTATTTATTATACATGTTTCTTGGGAAAAAATTGTTTTTATACAAAATTGATTTTCAGGAAAAGACAAACCACCAAATAAATACAAAACTTTAATCTTCGCAAAACATGTAACAAATAAACCGTATCCAAAAGTTACGACTCGTCGTCGCTCGAGTCGAACGCGTCCCGCGGGTGAATGGCGCGGCGCGGGGAACACACGAGTGTGTCGGACGAGTCGCTCACCGTGCTACTAGCGGGACTCGACTTGTCGTATAGCGTCTGGAAATTATTACAAATTATAACGAAAAATAAAAATTACTAGATCAAAAAGGTGTGTGTGCCGAGAACGTGTCAGAAGTGAAACTTCTTTGGTAAGATTCAAAGATACCAAAATCGTCGCCTACAACCCCTTCCAGATGACACAATTTAATCAGCCGATTTAATTGCCGATTGAATCGGGCCCAATTTGATCGTCTATCCACACGTACACAATTAAATCGCCAATTAAGAGCAGTTCTGCTCCGTTGCCGTTACTGACTGGACTTTTATTTTGCAACATGCCTCTTAGTAAAAAACAAAAATTGGGGCTGATTATGGCTGTAACTACAAATTTAGTAGAAAGAAAAAGAAAAAGGATATGGAGCAAAGAATGGTTGCTTAAAAGAAATCGCCTAAGTCATATAAATATTGTTAGAGAAGTGAGAACTATGGACAGTGTCGATTTCACAAATTTTATGCGGATGGACCATGACACTTTTAATGAATTATTAAGTATCTCTAGTAAGCCCATACATTACTAAACAAGACACTGTTATGATAGAAGCCGTTAGTCCTGAGGAGAGATTAATAATTTAATAGTAACGCTTAAATAATTAGCATCAGGAAGAGATTACAAGTAAAAACTGGCCAATTAGCGTCCACACCACCCAATTTGATCGGGCAATCCCAAGACAATCGCAAATCGGCCGATCCCGACCACCCAATGACCTTGAATTTCATATTTCCGTCTAGACGACCCAATTTGATTGCCAATCTAGTCAAATTGGACGAAAAATTGTGTCGTCTGGAAGGGGTTTAACTCGTGACGGTATTGCTATGACGCGATCTTCTAATTTTACTCTCAAAAAGCTTAAATAATTCTAAATTTAATTCACTTCTGACACGTGTGCTCGGCACACAATTAGAAAAGCTGATTAAAAAAATAGCAGTTTTTTTTAAAGTTAGTTGTTAGTTGACAATTTGAAAAAAAAGTAAGCATATAGAAAATTCAAGTCAGAAAATTAGGATTGTGAAACTATTGTCAGTTTGTATGTTTGTTTTACTGATGTAAACGCTATTGCAGATATTTGGATGATATTATTTCCTGAATTATATTGCCATTCATATAGAATCAAAGCCAAGACCTATACTAGGAAAAAGGAATAAAATAAAGCTTGTATTTAATTTTTCTTACCTTTTTCACATCTTTCTGTCCTGCGATAATTTCGTTAAGGATATTCTGTTCGTTGGTATACGAGTTCTTTGTGTCTCCCATTTGTTTTTCTATCATCTCTGGCTTCTATAATAATACATAATAATTATATTTCATTAATTTTTACATAAAGATTGTGTACAGTCATGATGCAAGAACATTGGAAAATTTTAACGGTGTCCCATGTAGCAATATACATGTTTAAAACTTTGTATTTTACACTGATAAAAAATGTAAGGAACTTTTCTCTATAATGGATCAAAAGAAGTTTCAGTATTTTCCTTTAACCTGGGATGCTGTAGTATCTTACCATCTCCACTATATCCCTATACTGCACGTCACTCAACATGTGTGCCGATTTGGTCATCTTGTTCCTGTTGACGTTATCGACCATTTTCATATGTGTGCTTTGCGCTTTCTTCGCTATCACATTGACGCGAATTTCTTCTTCTTCTCTATCTGACTCTTCCATTTGTGACGATTCTGTATCCTTCTTTTTCAATTCTTCGCATTGACTGTTATCAAAAATCTTTTAGTATGATGCTAGTTTAAGTACGAAAATAGATGTTAAAATATTTAAAATTTGATCAATCTGGATTTATGTCTGAGATTATTCTCATCTACATGAATGTCTATTAAATTGGTTGTTATTTCTATTGCGTGTTTCAGTAGTTCCATTAATTGGGTTCTACTCATTTACTGCGTTTATTTGAATTCTAGTTTTTATCAAAGCAGGATTACGCTAAATAGGTATGCTGGCTATTTACAAATGTTTGTTTCCTCACCCGTGACACTGATTGTTTTTGATAAACGAATATATATCCTTGAACGCTTGCTGTATATAGGCGAGCGTATTTTGATCGATTGGCACTGAGCTCGTCGATTCTGAACTGCTTGAAAAATCGCCCGAATGGGAACTGGCTTGGAACGATTGTTCTGACCCTGACGTGAAAGTATTATTGTTATTGATACTTTAATACCGAAGTTATATTGCACTTACACTAAACAGAAAAAAATTCTTATTAGAAGTAGATCTAACCAGAAGTCTTGCTAGAGGAATTCTGTCTTATACCTCAGGTTATCTATAATTTCGCCCTAAATACTTGTCCAAATAATTTTGTTTGTCTTCTATATTTTTCCACATTGGTCCTCTACATTTTTCCCAATGCCATTGTTAAAATTACCAGAAGATGCCGTGCCATTCGCCCACAGCTGCATCTGCTGACGTTTCAACTGTTTCATCTGTTCCACCAGCTGAAGGTTCAGTTCCTCAAGCTGTTGCCGGTGCGATATCTCCTCTTGTAGCTGCTCTTCTAGAACCTCCGTGTAATCTCTAGAAAATTTTACGTATGATGAAGACTCCCATGGCAATATATACGTGTTTAAAACTTTGTATTTTACACTGATAAAAAATGTAACGAACTTTTCTCTATAATGGATCAAAAAAAGCTTCAGTATTTTCCTTTAACCTGGGACCTTTATGGTCATTAATTCCAAATTATGGTATCAGAGTGTCTTTATTAAATTAGAACACTGTGAATTAAGCATTGCAAAAAAGCAAGTAAAAAAAAAAAGGCGTGTGGCACTCGGGGACTGCCGCGGTAAAGCTATTGCATAGCTGCCTTCAAGCCACACCTCCGTGTCCGTCGGAGTGGGGAGCGTGAGGTTTTTTCGTTACGGAATTTCTCGAAGGCCCGCGATAGAAGCTATGCAATAGCTTAATATAAACGGTGCCTTATTAAGGTGTGTTATTGAATCAATATGATAACTTTATGGAAATACTTACTTTTCCTTTTTCATTACACCTGTCTTCGTCGCATATTTTCCTGGTGCATTTCTTACGTTCGACGCCACTCGGTCTTTTATTGTTCCGTTTCTAAAAATCATGTTTAATATATAAATAAAGCATTTTTAAGGTATAAATAAAAGGGCATTTCAATTTAAAGGATAATACTCACTTGGAAATAGATTTCACCGATCTGGCGTCGGTTGAACTTCCACTTACACTCAACCAAGAATACTTTAAACAAGAATATAATTAAATTAAATGTGATAATATTTCAACAATATACAAATAGATTATTTATTTTATAGTATTTCTACAGCCTTTGTGTTATTATATATAAGTACATAAGTTACATCACTGCTATGAATCATCAAAATCCGTTCAGGGATTTTCAAGTGACAGAGTTACGAACATACATCCTTGCAAATTTTCTCGTTTATATAAATTAGAAGGATTATAATATAAACAAGATATTTACCGCTCCCGCTGCTCCCCTTTCGTTATCTCTCAACACTGATCTGATTTTCGAGAGGTATTCACATGCAATAGAGTTATGTCTCATGTCTAACACCACGAGGGTAGTATTCGAATGCATCATTTGCAGCGCCGCCGCCGCACAATCCTCTGATAGACCGCAGTTTTGTATGTCTAATGCTATAATTCGTTAAAAACTTATAGTTATGCGTGGACGGGAACAAGGTATGATAAATACGAAACATTACAGAAGTTACTTGTGAATTTAAGGAATTCGTTTATCATCGATAGCTTCCAAAGTTGCGTAACAAACCTACCTTTATAGATCGCGTGAAAATAATGAAAACACAATTTTGTTTTATTTGCAATCTCCAAAACCACTATCTTTTCCTTCTAATTTATATATTTAACCATCCTTGCCTTTGATCCACAAATCATCAGCCAACACGTCAAACAGCTTGCCCACCCCCACATCCCCGAGCTGTGTATTGCCACACAGCGTGATCCTCCGCAAGCCGGCCATCGTGTCCAATTCGGGCAATCTGTAGCGTAACGTGTGCACCCAGTTCTCGCTGTAGCGGTGTATCTTTTGGTACTAGTGGATATAAAAGGAAATTCAACTGGAGATCTTTAAGAATAAAAATCTGTAGGTATAATATGTAGTACCTGTAACCTGTAAAATTTAGTGTTTGACGCAAAAAAAAGACGCTACTATCTCATAAAAACGACATCCAAGGTAGGTAATGAAGTCGCGGGCAGTACTAATGTTAGGTATAGAGAGAAAATATTTTCTTGTTTGTTCAGGTGGTATAAGCTCCGAAACAACTGGACCGATTTTAAAAATTCTGTTACCAGTTGAGAGCTAGCTAAATTATTACAGATTGATCTGAGTTATTATTTGTTTAGCCAAGCTTGTAATTTAATTCTTCGAACAGATTTTTAAGCCTTGACTTTTAAAAATTTATCCCTATGTATCTTATGCTTTACCTTAAGTAAATCGGCAATATATCCAGCACCAAGCGGTGTAAGTTCGCAGCCACTGAGGTCCAGCGTAAGTATATTGGGCAGACATCGCACTGCTTTACACAGAGCCAAACAACCCGCGTCACCGATAAGACATCGAGGTAGATAGAGGTGTTGCAATGAATTGTTCGCTAGAAGTGCCTGCAATGTATTTTTGCTGTGACACATATTTTAAGAAGATTTTGCATCTGCAGTGCTTAAATAATTGTTTCGTGCCCAACTTTTGATAAAGAATTAGAGTTCAAACTTTCAATTAGATGATCAACCTTCTGAATCCTGCCAGAAAACACTTAATTTTTTGTAAGTCTTCGCTGGGAATCGAGCTCAGGACCTCTTGAGTTCAGGAGTTAACAAAAGAAAGCGAATAAAATATCTTATGTATTACGTGGACACAAAAAACAACTCTTGAAAAGTAATTTGAATAAATAAAAATAAGGATTGATAAAGAATGATTAGAATAAAGAATGTGTACATAAATCATTAACCAAATCATCTACGAGCATAATAATATACGAAACCTCACAAATAGGGTTCAAATAAGGTATCTTCAAAGGCAGACCCTCTAACATCAGCGAATTTAGTAGAGTAGTATTTGAGAGTAACTGTGAGGTCGCTTCCACAAGGTTACTGAGCATGAAGTTTGTGAGGATCACTGCTCGCTTGTTCACTGTCTTCGCTAATCTTTCGCAGTCTATGTGTTCTAGGACTGTTTACAGAAAGGTTTTGATTACAAAGGTGCATTACGATTGATAAATGCTGTTTAATTTGAAAAATATTATATTGGTAGACTTCGCTTAACTACACTGTGTAGTTTAAGAACTTGCAAAGTATGATTTAATTTAGTAGTAATAAAAATTATTACTGTTTTTTTTTTCAATTTTTTTTGTTAAATTAACTTTCATGAAGTTGAGCTTGAACTTATGAAAAAAATAATTGCAAAGTAATTTTCAATTCAGTAAGTTTTTCAAGGATAAGCAAACAATTACCTCGCAAAACTCAATAACTGTCTTGGGTCAATCAATCTATACTAATACTTATTATAAAGAGGAAAGGTTTGTTATGTATGGTTTTCACGCATGAACTACTGGACCGATTTTGATGAAATTAGGCACAGATAATCTTTAGACCCTGAGAAAGAACATATGCTACCTTTTATTGCGAAACATGTACCACGGGCGAAGCCGGGGCGGACCGCTAGTAATTTATAAAGAGCAAGTGTGTGCTGTCCAAATGTATATCTACGTATGTACTTATGCTATTATATATTTAGACTCGTACCGGTTTTAACTTGCTGGCGACATTTAATTGCAACAGAGTGTAGACTCAAATCGCAACTGAGTGCATTTAGAATGGGAGGCCATTCCGCATATTTAATCCTATCCACACAAAAGTCCAGCACCTTTCCATTAGCAGTCGGAATTACATTAGCTAACGGTGTAAGATTTTGCAACTTGCAACATTTCAAATAACATTGGTGGAAGATTCGACTGCTTTTAACTTCACCTTTGCCGACCATGATTAAAAAAATACATCAAATTACGCGCCCTTCGCTATATAAGGAAGGCCTATCGCATAGAAACAGAAAAATTGGTGAGAAATATGATAAATTGGTACAAGCCTCAAAAATTACAAAGTCACATTAGTTTGAAATAAGAACTTTGGCGATGACATCGTCAATATAATTTTTTCCTTTTCGTACCTATATGTCAAGTTTTCATGAGATATATTGACTTCCGCTAAATTTTATTATCAACAGATTCTTAATACGAAAGAATACATATAAACTTAATACATATAATAATATAAACTTTGTATAAAATATAAGGATCATCAAGGCACATTTAGATCACACGAGAAATGGATAAATACACAGATAAATAGTTAAGATTTATTTTTAAATTTATGGTTTTTCCCAAGGTTTTTCCTTACAAATCTAACTCTATGGTACTGAACCATGCTTTCTAGTAGGTAGGTTTAATGTGTGTAGAAATATTTTGAAACAGCTAGACTTGTTAACAATCCAATTTCAATCATAGAGTTGAAAAGAGGTAAGATTAATAGTGTTCATAGTAATTGAAAACTCATAGGTAATATTTTAAAATAAATAAAACACAAAATCCCATATTTCAGTACTATATTTGTGACCGTTACACTTGTATAAGAAAATCTTAAAGTCATAACATACAAAAAATATTATCTTCAAGTTTAGTCTTAAAATATGTAACAAGAATACACAATATTCGTAAGGTAAATATCAAATATTTAACTAGATTGGTATTAAGTATAAACCGTCTTACATTCAGTCAATACAATAAAGTTAAGAAGATTCAATACCAATCCAATTAAACAATACAAAGAGTAACGCAAATATTAAAAAAATATATTTCCTTAACTGTACCAGTTAACGTAATATTTATCTAGGAAAACCTATCGTAGTTAAAAAAATACTTTTTATAATATTTGGAAAATTTACTAAATTTTATTGTCTATGGTATAGGAACCATAAACTCGATAAAAATCTTACATACTAAATGTCAAACATTTAACTACTGTATATACGAATGCTTTGAAACAAAAAAAAATATTTTTCTTTTTAAAAATGGCAGCTTTACATTCTAGAACAATTTAAATAGTTCCAAAGCAAACGTGTTTGTGTTAAATGATACAATAGCCTACACCATTACATGATAACAATGATAACAAAATACTTATAGCATGTTAACAAACAAATAAATATTTCTTATAAAGAGATAAAAATATTTGGTAATTGCATTGGGTATTCTATATAATAAATATTTAGGTTACGTGACAAATTAGTTTTTGTTCAACCTTTTAAGTTTATTTATGATTTATTTATTTAATACAATCGCATCGTAATGTTTAAAGTTTTTAATTGAATAATAAAACAACTAAAAAGTAAAACAACACTAGATTTATACATTATAGTAAAAACACGAGCAAAGGAAATGAAATACTTTGAAAAATTGAATGAAAAATTTGTATTTCATGGAAAGATGAGAAAAATGATAACTAAGTACTAGGAAAAATAACTTTTTCATGTTCAGCTTATATTTAGAATTTCCAAACCTCTTTACGATTGAATATTATTTTGAAATAACACTGCTTTATGAAATTCGATTTTATATAGCTATCCTTGTCTATCGCTCTTATAAGTGATAAGTGCGAAAGAAACAACACTATTGAAAATCAAACGACGATTTGTAAGACTACATTTTAATGATTTGTCATAATAAAAGTCGTGAAAATTAAAATATATACAAATAAAAAAATTAAGTCTTAAAACCAAATTATCACAATACACTTTTACTTACATATCTTATTAAATAATTGTAAAAATAAATACTTGTTTTTTTTATATTTTAACAATTATTTTTTTCAGTTCCCTTATTGCAGGTAACTATTTTTTAAGCTTTGCTTAAGTTCAGGTACACAGTTCTCAAAGGGTAATTGAAATGAAAATTTCGATACTTAAAAAAAACTGTTTTTCTTATTTTATTCAAACTGTATTAAAGCGCGAAAATTGTGATAAAAAATTGTTAATGTACTACATTTTTGTATAAATTCTTTTAATGGATTAATCAAACAAGCAAATATATTAAGACCCTCAATAATGACCGTGTCATATTTTTAGTAACCGAACTAAAATTCAAACAAACTTTTAGAGTAGAAGGAAAAGAAACAGGAGCTAAAAGTCTTCAGTACAACAACTTAATAACAATTTTTTTAAAGCTTCATAATCGTACATTTTGAATTTTACTTTTCCCTGACAACAATTATTATTATTGGTCCCTATACATTACTTTGCATTATTCTGATTAATCGACAAAACCCACAGTCTTTGTAAATATTAGTCTCTTTCAGCTTGCCAAATTGTCGATTAGCGTACTGTATAGTTGGCAATTTATTCTGCTTACATGATTGTGATTGGTCGTTATTCCGCTTGCTAGACTGTAATTGGTCGACAAAAACATGCTGTATAAATAACAGGCTTAGCTCCGCGGTTTCGCCCCCGTGGCTCCACTTCTGTTGGTCTTAGCGCGATGATATATAGCCTATAGCCTTCCTCGATAAATGGGCTATCCAACACCGAAAGAATTTTTCAAATCGGACCAGTTCCTGAGATTAGCGCGTTCAAACAAACAAACATTTCAATTTTATAATATTAGTACAGATTGGTAGTTATTCTGCTTGTAATGTTTAGTTGACTTTGATTTGTCGACAAATCCCGCGTGTTCAGTTTTTGGTCCTTATTACGCTTGCTTGATTGTGATTGGCCATTCATCCGCTTGCTTGCTTCTGATTGGCTGTTACTCCACTTGCTTGATTGTGATTGGTCGTTTCTCCGCTTGCTTCATTGTGATTGGGCATTCATCCGCTTGCTTCTGATTGGCTGTTACTCCGCGTGCATGAACGTGATTGGTCGATCGGACTCTGGCTGGTCGCCATCACTACTGGAATCAATGGAGGACTTACGGGTCCATTCGCTTTCTGGATCGGAGAATATATTGCGGTCTAGCTCTTCTATGTCTATGTCTGCTTCTTCTGGAAAGGAAAGGAGTAATTATAATAATAAAAAGTGCTAAGAAAAAGGGAATTTAGTTGATTTTTGACGTGACAACGTCTTATAATTCGATAGAGCCGGCTGCACGCACGAAAAAAACATGACTCATGCGGCGTTACCTCGCTCTGAGGCGTTCCATGTAAGGCTTGAAGTGCGAGCGAGAGCGCGGAACGAGCGACAAAGAAGCACAATCGGACGTTGTCACGTTCAACTATCGTCAGTAAACCGACTTTACAGACAACCAAATTTTTTTTTCAAATTTTAACGCATTCGATAATCGATATTATATGACTGGTTCAATAAAATTATAGGAAAGTAACATTTTTGGATACTGGTGTGAATATTACAGGGTAGGATTTATGATATTAATAGTGAAATGACGTATAGGCACTTATTGGACTTAGAACTGGATTTATGAAGTGATAAATGGCAGTACCATTTAGTTAAAATGGGATTATTAAATTGTGATGATGTCTAGTCAGGATAGAGCTTTCCGCATTATTCCTGTATTACATATGAATATGGAAGAATGCCACCTCTATTATTAATCGAAAAAGACGTGTGGCACTCGGGGACTGCCGCGGTAAAGCTATTGCATGCTATGCCTTCAAGCCACACCTCCGCGCCCGTCCCCGTGGGGAGCGTGAGGTTTTTTCGTTACGGAATTTCTGGATTCGGTCCCCGCGCTCAAAGCCCGCGATAGAAGCTATGCAATAGCTTAAAAATTTTGAATTTATAGTTAAGTAATAGATTCTTAACAGTAACATTACCATCCATGGGGTCACGGATGAATTCTACACATAACCGTGGCCCCGTCGTTGATGCGGCTTGACGGAACACAGTGGGGTTTTGGTCGGTAGGAATCCGACATAACCCACGGCCTCTTATCCGGAGGCCGTGGGTATCTATGCAAGATTTCCCCACTAAAAAAAAAAAGTAACATACCATCAGCAATGAGCTCGCCGGACCAATCGTTATCGAACTGCAGCTGATGGTTGAGGTCTCGTTCTGCGGGCGACTGCACCGCGTCTGTGTCCGCGTCCGTCACGTCATATATTTCCGTCATTTTCATCTGCGGAATTTTATTAATTTTTATTTTAGAAGCTTTTCTAGGGAAACTTCGTGTCATGGAGTAAGGCGACGATTTTGGTATCTGAATCTTGACATAGAAGTTTCACTTCTGACACGTGTGTTCGGCACACACGCCCTGTTTTGTTAATGTTTTCATACGTTGTATATTTTGCTACAGTCAAAACCCTGAACCAGTCAATATCCTTATTGACGGTTATTACGGTTATTGACTAAGGGCGTCGGTTAATATCCTTATTGACTGGTTTTATCTGATAAAATCAGTTAATAAGGATATGGATAATATTCAGGGTTTTGACTGTAACATATTCACTCCATGAATTCCCATTTTATAAATTATAGGGATAACTAAAAAAAAATTAAAGTTATAGATACGGTGTACCTAACTACTTATTCTCTCTAGTGGTAATAAGGAAGTCAGGTAGTTACCTGACTTAATCGAGCGAGCGAGATGTGTTTTCTGCGTGTGTGTGTGTGAAAGATCGATGCTTATAAACACCGGTTGTCCTCTTGAATTACAAATAGTTAGAGTGTAACCTATCTTTTTGATATGTGATTAAAGGAAAAGAGTTATATTATGAAGGAAATAATGAATTTATTTTGAACGTTTTTATACAATATTATATAAAACACTAAAAATAAAACGAAAACATTGCAACATATTACGATAAAGAAATTGCAACAAAAGATAATCACCTATTACGCACAGTACAAAGTGCCAAAGTGAAGTGTTGCAGTAAACATTATGAATAACACGTGTTTACGTATGTTCATATGTTATTAATTGGCTTACAAAGGTTTCGTAAATAACTTAATCGCGGTGTAAAAAGCAATTAATTGTAATTAAAATTCTCACGCTTAAAATTAAACATGCAGTTATTAATAAACAAACATTTGACATCATATTATAATATTACCATTTTTTTACTCGTTGAAGTTAACAGAATTTATTCATTTCGCAAACCGTATACCTATATTTACCTATAGGAAAGTGTTGTCCGTACTTTATGAATATTAAGATTCCCTTTCCTCGAAATATTAACCGAGTTAACAATAGGAAATTTCACAGTTTTTATAGGGTAGCTATTTTTAAAAAAATTTACCTCTTTTTACACGCTTTATATTAGCTTCACCTGTATGTTTGTTTGTAACCGACTTCTTTGGGCGCGATTTTGACCCACTTTAAACGGCCAAATTTCGTTCAAACTTTGTTGATTTATTGAGGACCGATGACAATACACTAATTTGATAAAAATTTTCTATTTTTAAGTTCGGTTTTTTATAAAAAGCGTGTTTTTTAGTTTTTTTTAACTATTATTATTATTATGATTCCTTTTGTTTTTGAATACTGGTTTTTTTATGTCTCATTTACATTTTAACCAGGTTACTTAAATATTTTATTTCTTATACCTACACAAGGAAAGGCATACTTTTATCATATAATTGACTTTAGCGTCACAAGCGTATCTAAATCGATTTATTTCAAACAGCATCTACCAATAAACGAGCAAGATATTTAATCGAAAAATTGCAAAACAAACACATCGATATCAAAGTCATAGGTTATGAAGTGACAGTGGTGCGATATACGTCATCTTGTTGAGATAACGAGTGTTTATTTAACGCTCTTTGAAAATATTATATTGTACCTATTTTATGGGATTCTAGTGTTTTAATGTGTTTATAAAGCTCTAAGTCTTGTTATCCTTGGATTGGAGGCAGATTGCTGTACATCTACTTTAAAGATCTTTTCTGTTTACTTATTAATATTTAATTTATTTTATTATAATGGACTTATATTTAGATATGTCTTTTCTCTAGATAACAAAAAAAAAATAAGAATGAAGTGAAAGGTTAATATAGAGCAGTATAGTATAAAATAAAAAAGACGTGTGGCACTCGGGGACTGCCGCGGTAAAGCTATTTATTGCATGCTATGCCTTCAAGCCACACCTCCGAGCCCGTCGGAGTGGGGAGCGTGAGGTTTTTTCGTTACGGAATTTCTCGATTCGGTCCCTGCGCTCAAGGCCCGCGATAGAAGCTATGCAATAGCTTAAAAATTTGTCTGTCCGTGCTAGTAATGTGCAAAGCGTATTGTAGAGTGTTGACGCTCTATAGAAAACTCTGCCTTATACACACGCAGGCAGAGTTTTGTTATTGTACGTACGTCAATGCCTGAAAAACAATAATATAAATAACTCACCTTATTATCTCCATCGAGGTAATAATAAGCCAGAAGAGCATCGTTGTGATTGGTCACATTGAGTATGTGTTCAAACGTGTCCGCGTCTGCGGGCACGTCGCCGTACGTCACGCACAGTTCACTTGCACGTCTGAAATAAAGGTTATTTTTGAAGTGAAAACTTCTTTAGCGGCGTTGGGTATAAAATCTTAAACTCGCGTCAGGACACGTATCCTGATCGAAAAAGCGTAAGACGGACTTTTTTTTTTAGCCCTTATATTCCATGCTTAAGACGGATACCATTCCAAAATATCAAACATGCTGAACGTTAATAATCAAGTTTTCACTTCTGCCGGCACTCCCGGAGTGCAACCCATCTTTTTTTTTAATAGAAATTTGGGATAAAATAAAATATTACTTATGCTACTGGAATAAGGTAGACCTTAGTGGAAGTATTTTTTGAGCAAAAAAAAAAATAATTAGTTTCCTTTTGCTTGACAAATAAAAATAAGTATTGATATAGGATCTAGAAATTTTATTTTAGTTTGAGGAATTTTCTAAGCAAACTGAATTTATCGTTTTGATATATAAGTACCTGGCGAGCCAGTGAAGCCAAATGTTTCAAGCTATATAATATTATATATAGGCTGTAAAATTAGGATAAATTTAAGGAATGAATCAAAGGAACTTTCGCCTTCACTGGCTCGCCAGGTACTTATATCAAAACGATCAGTTCAGTTTGCTTAGAAAATTCCTCAAATTACAAGCAGACTTAAACTAAATTAAGATTGTATTCAGTTGTTATAGTTTCTAAAAGTTTGTTGAGTCAAATGCGTCAAATTTTCTTTCAAATGCAAAATAAATCTGATAAATATTAGAAAGTTTTTCCTTTATCAATTACTACCTATTTTAATATCAATTTCTATAGCACATTATGAGTATTAGAAACTGTAACAATTTTTCTGCTTTAAATTTCACAATTATAAACGAAAGACCCATTTAACACAATAACATTTGTAATTTATAAAGTTCATCACAAAAGTAGTCACGTGTACCGACACAATATTGTTATCTCATTGTTTGTGTCATTCAAATCCTCGTGAGAAATAAACAAACAGCAACAATATTAACTTCGATAAAATATATGTATTTATGTTTATTGTTTACTTTCTGAAAGGAAATGTTCATTTGTGAAAATGTTATCAGTCAAAAATAGATGTTCATCGGTGGTAAATGTTACAAATATGTTATGACGATTCAAAAGTGCTTCTAGAAAATTGAATAAATAAATGTTTGACTTTGAGTTTCAAACAAGACTGGTATGCTATTTTGTATTATCGATTTTACATCGATTATAATTAAATACATTAAATAGATTTCCTAAACAGCATTGAACATAATATTATATTGTAGTTCATGACTAATAAACATCGAACAATAAAGCATCCAACGACCAATGAAATCAATTTATTCGTACTAATTAGCAATCAAATAGCCCAACTGCTTTCAAACAACAACGAAAGTGATAAGTTATCATTTGCGCACAATTATTTGATTGTCGTAATTGTGTCATGCTATCTGCTTGTTAACAGCTGTGGGTGACGTCAATACTGTGTGTGCTGGATGTGAAGGATATCTCAGATTTTGTCGGAAAATAGCTAATGATCGAGATAAACTAAATGATGTAATCTGAAGATAGGATGATTGGGCTGGCTTAAAATTTGAGGGTAGAAATTAATATGACAGAAAATTCTGGGTTTAAACCGGATCTAATGAGGTTTCTGTAATAAGATGCTTATAGTTTGGAAATAGCTTAATTAAGTGAGTATTAGATGGTAACAGACAGGTGATTTGAAGAGGTTTGTCGTAAACAGGACAGAATACTGACCCTTAGCTGGATAAAAAAGATCAAAGACATACAACAATACATACAACCAAAAAAGAGCGGCCTCTTTTTGTAATTCTTAAGGGAAAATTTGAAACAATCGTTTATACGTAATATAGAGCTTATTTTTAGTTTATCGCTTTGATCCTATTAAAAGTTAGGTTTGAAGGGTATCTACTCAAGCGGTTTAAAGTTATCAATTAATAATATGACTAAAACCTGATAATTTCACAAATTCGCAGAAAAAAAAATAATTCGTTTAATACGCAACTGAATGATAAGCTTCAAAATGTAAATAAAACAACAGTGAATTTTTTATCAAATAATACAGGAAACAAACGTAATCAGGGAACTTTTGCGAAAACAAAGATACCACTGTAATTTGTGCCAAAGTTGACACAATTTTAATTAAAACATGATAACATTGGACTATATTTTAGCAAAAAAGTTAACATGTACAAAAAATAATTAAAAAAAAGACGTGTGGCACTCGGGGACTGCCGCGGTAAAGCTATTGCATGCTATGCCTTCAAGCCACACCTCCGTGCCCGTCGGAGTGGGGAGCGTGAGGTTTTTCGTTACTAAATTTCTGGATTCGGTCCCCGCGCTCAAGGCCCGCGATAGAAGCTATGCAATAGCTTAAAAACCTTAATGTTATTTCAAGACCAATGTCTAATGCTACAGAAACACCATTTTTAACTGAATACAAGGAAACATGGAATGTAAGAAAAAGCTCATATACCCTCTAAACAAACTCTTAACTATCAATTAGAACACTAATCGCCATACATACATACATTTTCCGGCATTATTTCTATCGCACAATACCTACAGTTCCGGGAGTACATTTGACCGCTAAGTTGGACAAAAAGGTCGTTTGAAGTTAACGACATGATTATATGATAAAAACGTGTCAAAAAACTTTCCATCTTAAGGTTATATGATATAAGTCATAAATTTCAATGTCACATAACAGCACTATTCCGGCATCGATATAAGATTACGATAATTTCTTACATTTTGTACATCTATTGTTCTAGAAATTCATAGTAGGTGAAGTTATGTAATGTGATTTTTGTTGCTAATAGAAATATCTAATCTATTATTCCTACATCGACTGATTATAAATGAGGGTATTTACGATTTGATTTAATTTTTATTTTATCATACTTAAATGAAGTTCTTTTGTCATAATGATGAGTCAGATAATTATTTTAATTACTCTATTTTCAATCGCCTTTTCACAATGATCTTGAACGACTGTATTATACTTTTATAAGCTAGCTAAAAGGCAAGGCTTATGTTTTCTTGGAACGATTAAAGGACCGCTTACGAGAGGCTTAGATACAAAAAATATATTTGGAACAGTTCCTTTCATGGGAAAAAGGCCTTTAATAAATAAGATTTTCTTTTCGAATAATGATACCTGGTTTCTTTACTTGCTTTATTAATCAGTCAAATCGTATCAGCTTAGCATCCAATTTGAATTTCTTACGAAATTATCATATTAATATACAATAATCGGTTCCAGATATCGATGCAATTAATATAGATAAGGTTATCTGACAAGCGAAGGTCAATAGATTAGATTTTACATCGAACATTGTGAATACGTCAACCCGGACTCCG
Organism: Colias eurytheme; assembly: GCA_907164685.1. Taxonomy (NCBI): domain Eukaryota; kingdom Metazoa; phylum Arthropoda; class Insecta; order Lepidoptera; family Pieridae; genus Colias; species Colias eurytheme. The sequence goes on from CAJQZN010043194.1 coordinate 30,213, forward strand.
ATAGACTAAGATATCAATTTGGGAATTATGCGCATTTTATAAGTAGGTAAGAAGGACCAAAACAAAGTGACTTTCAAAAACATATTAAACGTATTGCAAAAACTCTTTGAAACAATCTTTTATTTTCAGTCAATGAGCATTTGAAAGTACAAGAGATAAGGGTAACTCTTCTGTATTGTCACATTTGTCTTTCCAATGTGATAAAATAACGTAACAACGAAGACCTGACAAAATCCTGACTTACTGAAAGACACTTTAATTACGACTTCCAGAGACAATTTCCAAAAAACAATTAGTTACTTGAGCAACACATTAATATTTCAAAATCTTCTATAATAAATATTTCACAACTCTCCTGAATTAATTCTACTAACCTCTTATCCAACCGATGGTCATCTCTATCCATGGTCAGTTTATAGTACACTCTTGCGACTTCGGAACGATCGTGAGCTGAGTACATGAACCCGTGTAACTGACGAAGCAACCGCCAGCTGAGACGCCAGAGCGATTTGCTCATCTTTGGAGTGCACGCTACGAACCTGGAAATAAGAAATCAGCCTTCGTACATGTCTTCGTTAAAGTTTATCTTAGTGGATATTAAGGAATATATGGACGATAAAAACCCATGGAGGGTTGTCACGTAAAAACCACAGGACAGTTCTTTGGCATATTATGATGTTACATATGTAATTTGTAAAATTGTAAAACTGACATGATTAAAAAGAGCAACTATGGAGTTTCTTTCCGATTCTTCTCCGTAGATACTGCTTTCCGAATCGGTGGTAAATGTTAAAAATATGTACCTAATGACGTTTCAAAAGTGCTTCTAGAAGAAGTCTAATTGAATAAATAAATGTTTGAGTTTATTCGTTAATGGCCCCCTTAACATAACGCTTAGAATCGATTGTTTCTTGGGCTCAATACCCTGTGGAGACTTACAAAGTCTAGGTCTGGCAGAATATCGAAGGCTGATGTACCAATTTGTCCATAAAGAAAATAGATCAGTGAAACAGTTTGTATATTGCATCTGTCTACACCTGTTATGGTCTTCGCACATTTCTGTGTAATGTTGCGTTCGATTTTTGCCTTATGATACCTTAGAAAAATTTGGTTTTATTTCCTTCTATTCGAGAATGGATCAGGAAAACATCAGATTTCAGACTCAAGATGGTCTATTAGGGCAAGACAATTCCTGTAGGAGTTACTACTTTTATTTATTCAATCCAGTAATAAATAATTATTTATTAACGTTACGCTGCTTCAGTTTCATGGATTAATGAAAATTTCTAAGTAATCGTGTCATAGAAAAAACTACAGAAGCCTTTGTGTTTAAAATATTACGTCATAAATCGTTGGAACTTCTACTTTTTTATCTAGTTTCGTTTCATGCAATAACGTTAAAGGAATTTAATCAAGGTATTGACTATTTAATAATACCCAATACGTGTTCACGCTTGCGTCCATTTAGAAATCGACATTTCATATGCAATAACAATAATTCTATCGATGACCGAAGAAAAGTGCGCAGTAAAGGCCACACCGTTTAATCATCGTTTAATAGATTAATGTATGAATCCAAAGTGCAGCACGTATAAACATTACGTGATTAATTAACGTCATGAAACATGATGATCTTTATTATGCATAGACGAATCTGAGATAATTTTCATCTTTAGAAAGATTTTCCGAAATATTGAGTAGTACACACATTGCGACAAGACAAAATGCTTGAAAAAAAAGAGACAAAGCTTTATTAAAAACAAATCTGACATACTCTATGAAAATTTAAAATATAATAAATATACTATGTTACTAGTAGGTAGGTACTTTTAGAAATTAACGATTAACCATAAACATTTAGAATTGTTGGAACCTTGATATGTTTGTAGAAAATGTGTTAACATGATTTCGAGCTTATATTTTATAAACACGATAATGTTTTGAAAGTTAGCGTGGAAAACATTTCCGTAGCGATTACAGCCATTTGGAATTTAAATATAAGATGTATATTAATTCTCAGAGAATGAATTTATTAACTTAAAGAATTTCAATAACAATCAATTTCTGCGTTATTGACATTGGCATTCTGATATCTCCTTACTTTAAAAATATTTATCATACAATGTTTCGTAGCTTGACCGCTTATAAAACATTATCCACCTACCCGATAACGTTATCTTTAAGATTATTTCCAATCACATACAGCAAGTAATTAAGGAACAATGAAATAACCTGATCAATAAATTTTATTGAAATTCAATTATTTACCAAACTCCTTTTCAATCTTATGATAAAAATGTATTTTATTAATTATTAATATCAGCCGTGTTCAATGAAGATAATTACTGAAGAACTTTGCATATTAAATAGAGCAAAGGACAAAAAATAGAACCTTGGGGAACTCACGAACATAATAGCATACATTACTACATAATTATCATCAAATACTTCTTTCAACAATGTCATTGTTTCTCTACATTACTGTCTTATAAATTAAAATATACCGATATTAAATAGAAAAACAGGAAGCGGTGTGTCATTACTAGGAACGTTATCAATAGGCGGTTCTATTATGCTCTTATATCAACATGTTCGAGGTCATTGCAAATTATGATAATGTAGTAACTAATTAAATATATTTAATTAAATAAATCATTATTTTAAGATGCAATTGTACTATATGTAAGTAAACGCATTATAAAGCATTGTTTTTCACTTTGGTATAGCGCGCTCTTATTGTATGATGATAATTGAAAGTTATTCACAATTACAGTAGTAGTCCGGGATACATCGCCCATTTTTGCAAGTGATTACTATCAAGCTAATTTTTCGTGAGTAGCTTTATTTTGATGAGATGCCCAATAATTTCATGTATGAAACTCTCGATTGTAGTAGCTACCAGAGGAAACAAGGATAAAATATTTTGATTTGATGGTTTTCAAATATTAATTACTAACTGAATGTTTTTTTTTGTTCAATCTCAAGATAATTATCTAAATTATTCGAAAAAATATTTGTCCTACAAAATCTATGGTTTGATCAAAGAGTCCCCCTTTCCAATGTGTATCGATAACGAAGTCATCATAAATGCTAACAAGCTGATTTTTTTATTTTCACTTATTTAATACTTATATAATTCAACAGACATATTGTCCTACAAATCTTATATATAAAAATGAATCGCAAAATGTGTTGGTAAGCGCATAACTCGAGAACGGCTGAACCGATTTCGATAATTCTTTTTTTATTATATTCCTTGAAGTACGAGGATGGTTCTTATGTAGAGAAAACGTAAACATGTACCACGGGCGAAGCCGGGGCGGACCGCTAGTTGCGTAATAAATATTTGAGAACCGTCAAATCAAAAATTTTTATCCTTGTTACCTCTGTAAGCTACCACAATCGAGAGTTTCGTACATGAAATTATTGGGCATCTCATCAAAATAAAGCTACTCACGAAAAATTAGCTTGATAGTAATCACTTGCAAAAATGGGCGATGTATCCCGGACTATAGGCAGTATATTGCAAAACAAAATATATATGAAACATAAAACATTTTTTTTATAAATACTACAAAGCGAAAAACATGATGAAAGACGTCACACAAACTCTTGAGTCTTGACCCCTGCAGCGAAATAAAAATAATGCAACCACATATGAAATGATAAAAGAATTTTACTTGACCTCATAAACGAAATTGGATACAAACATTCATATTCATCTGGTTATTATTTAAATTCTTATATAAAAAAAAACTTATCCGTATACGATAAAACCGCTACTCGTTTTCAGCACTTACGAACTTTGAATCAAAAAGCTTTCCTATTATTTAAGTACCTTTTTTCAAAACAAAGCAAAGCAATCCGCCAAATAAATAAAATAGGCATGCGGTGGACCGTGGAACATCTATATTCTATCACATAAGTATAATAATCACAAACAACCTCCACCAATCGACAAACAATCACTAACCACTATTTTACAATTAAATTCATTTCAAAATTCGAACACACTTCGAACTATTCCGCGAAACATAACAATCCCTAAAATTGTAGCTCCCATAACATAACCACGACGCAAAGCCCTAAAACTCGATCCGTAACAATCAACAATCAACAATCAACCATCAACCAACAGTGACCACCACCAAGCACCAACCCGCCAACAATCAATCACTAACCTAGTCATGGTGTTGTTGTGACGCACACACCTCCTCCTAATCACGCGCACATTGCCCACCACTGAGTACTGTTGCGCATGCGTTTCTACTTTACCACCGACATAGCTAGAAAGCGACCATATTATTATACCAAAACCATGCAATTTGACGGTAGTTCATAAAGTGCGTATCTAAGAAAATACCGCCAATCTAAATGCTATTAAATGTTCATTATTGCGCACTTAATGTGACCTAATCATAGTCGATTTAAATCTATTTAAATATCTATAATCCAAAAACAATTAAAAAATTTAATACAGCATTTTAATCTGTCTCATCGGGACTCGAACCCGAATTTTTCTTTTTAACTGAAACAGGTGACTCTACATATAATATACAAGGTCAGAAGTTATTAAATTACTAAGTTATTCAAGACCTATCAACTTGAATGGTCGAGTTTTGAGTTTACCTACAATTTGATATTTACATATTATTACTAGCGGCCCGCCCCGGCTTCGCGCGTGGTACATATGAAAAATAAATGTTGGCCGATTCTCAGACTTACCCGATATGCACAGAAAATTTCATGAGAATCGGTCCACCCGTTTCGGAGGAGTATGCAGACTAACATTGTGACACGAGAATTTTATATATAAGAGATAATGATTCATGAGTAGAATTGTAGAGTTTATTTTCAACATATATACATATGCAATAATAAATGAATTCTATATGAAACATTCCTGCCGTAATTCAAACCGACAAGTTAAATAGAGCATGCCATACGTCCGCACATTTGTAAGAAAGTTGAAAATAGATGGAAAATGTATGATTTCCAACAAGTAATAGTAATTACTAATTACGTTTAAATGCAAATCTTGATACAGGGAAGTGGCAAGGTGTAAGCAACATACGTCATGCACATAAGCTTCTGTAACTGGACACATACATCGTTATATATTCGCTTGCATCTATTAATAATTATAACACAGTGTAATAATATATGAATCTTGTGTATTTATGGAAGTATAAATGCGTCAAATCACTACATAGTATAAAACAAAGTCGCTTTCCCTGTCCCTATGTCCCTATGTCCCTTTGTACGCTTAAATCTTTGAAACTACGCAACGGATTTTGATGCGGTTTTTTTTAATAGATAGAGTGATTCAAGAGGAAGGTTTATATGTATAATAACATCCATTAAATAGTGGAGAAGTACTGTTATTTTTGAGGTTTCTAATGTGATGTCGTAAAAAATTACATTGTTTCCGCTTATATTGCAAACGCAGGCTGAACCCTACGAGTTTTATCAAAATAATGTACTAAGTATTATACACATTGAAAAGGTCTACAGAAAAGTCCGCGATGGTATATGTCTATCTCTTATGGATAACCCACAATAACATTTTTTTGTCATTTACTTTTTACGACAAATAATAACTAATTTTCGAAGCGATTTTCACCAATACAGCATTAATCCTTAACCAATTAAATACCTTGAAGACATTGTTCATTTAATATAGATCTATATGGCACTTTACACCGTATGATTTAAGTGAATATTTTCGAAGATATTACAGATTTAAAAATTGCGGGACGTAGCGTTTGCGGCGCGGCGGTACCGGCCGGCCGGGCCGCGTTTTTATATACAACGCGAACGTTCACAGTTTTTCTGTAGTGTATTTAGTATCAGCATTGCACCCGTGCGAAGCCGGGGCGGGTCGCTAGTTATTTATATGCAATAGGCATGCACTTGCATGCAGTTCATAATATTTTTCGCGACGCGGCGTAGTCTTATCATCGTTTTAGGTAACAATATAAATGTGGATTTATTATTTTTTCCTCCATTATTATTTTTGCGTAATATGAAAATCTTATCTCCTCATAATGAGATATCAAAATTATCGACGTCAATGCCTAAGTATATACAAAATAAAAAAAATTGTTATGATTTTAGAGCCTTTGTGTTGCGTAAGAGTTCTTATACGTATTAATTTAATTTGTCTTTCTATATAAATATAAAACGGTAGATAAGCATATGATTACTAAAAGACAGTATCACGTAAAAGAACGCGGATATTTTTTTTTAATAATTGCATTTACCTAAGTCCAAGATAAAAAATTCATCAAATCTATTGCCACAAAAACGTTTCAAAACATTTGCCTCAATATATTGAGCAATATGTACTTAATTACTAATTACCAATCGATATTATTTTAAAATAGTTCCAATTTATCTGATAATAATTATTATTAATAATCATACATTAGGTTATACAATACAGTTTCTTTGTTTGCCCTATCACATTTGCATAGAACAAATATATCCACGCAGTTTACGTTTATTTTGAGATACTAACAATAAATAAGTATATTAATAATATACGGTTTATCTACATTGTAAATAATTGGTTCTATGTATGACAAGGAATTTAATAGAGCGTCGTTTATTGCATCTGTAGTTTTATTATGATCGAACTATTCCCTCGATTTAATCCGCCATTATTAATCCTATTTCTTTTATTTTTTTATGAAAGTAGCCTATTTTTAGTTATTTCGCTTTTTTTCAATGAGGATCGGAAGGCTGTAAGAAGCTGTGGAGTTTTATCTCTATCTATTATCTAAGATACATTTTTTTCTGCTTTCTAACATAAGTCGGTACCATATAAATTATAATTATAATAATTTAGTAAATCTGTTTTTATCGATATCACAATCCATACTATACTAATATTATAAATGCGAAAGTAACTGTCTGTCTGTTACTCAATCACGCCTTAACTACTGAACCAATTTGCATGAAATTTGGTATAGAGATATTTTGATACCCGAGAAAGGACATAGGATAGGTTTTATCCCGGAAATCCTACGGGAACGGGTTTTTCTTTGAAAACGCGGACGAAGCCGCGGGCGGAAAGCTAGTCATAATATAATTTTATGGATTGGTAAGGAAAATTTATTATTTGATTCGTGTAATAACATAGGTACCTAACTAAAAAAAAAACAATAATATTGACTTAGGCTTTAGTAATAAAATCATATTTTCACCAGATCAACAATTAAACTGACTCATACAAAATCAAAAACATCCTGGTTCAATAAGAAATCAGCAATATCTATACAATTAGCACTTTCGTAAATACATTTTATTGCCTTGATTAATTGTAAGCTCTGTATATATCCTTAAACGATATACCTACTTATTATAATTAAAGATGAAACACCATTTGAATTGTTAAAATTGGGCCAAATGGAACGTTAGAACCTCTTTTCAGTTAAATACATAGTTCCAGCCTAACTTTAAAACTCATCATCATAATTACTAGTAAAATCTCTTTATAATATTAGTTTTTAGACTTATTTTTACAAAAACGAAACAACATGTGTTAAAAATTTAGAAGACGATTAGCACTTTAAGCGGTCTTAGCATTACAGCCTAAATTATCATAAAAAATACAACAACAAAAAAATATTTCATTATTGTCACCAGTTCTTCAGGTGTTTAGGTCCTCTAAAGATTTATGGGCCACACAATCACAGTCTACATTCAATGACAAAGCATAAATAAAAATGTAAAAATATGTGAAAAAAATATTTTAGAGATCAAAGTTGAGGTGATCAGTTCAGCTCAAAAAAGTAGTGAAAATATATACCTTTTGAGAGCATCAAAGCTAAATACTCTGCTATTATAGAAAACTAACTAACACTAAACACTAATACGTACAAAGTAAATTTACCTTATACCTAGTTTAAAAACAATAAAAATATACCACAATCCCTTACATACTTCTACCTAGTACAAAAATAAAAAAAAATCCCACAAAAAATCACCTACTTATTAAACATACATAATTCCTAGCACAAAAAATAGAAAAAATTACAAAAAAAGTTCACTCACTTAGTAAATGTAGCGTACATAACATCCACGGGTATCCTGTACGGTAGCGTCAGCAGCGAGACACATCTCATACCGCGGTTTTGCATCACCCAGTTAATGATACCATTGTTCGCGGAATCTATCGCGTTTTGGAATATCGTCATCACTGTGTCGGGGAGATCGTCTACTAGCGCATCCTAAAAGCGGTTTATTTATTAGGCTAGATTTAGAAATTATTAAAAAAAAATAACATTTTTTTTTTCACATCTTGTCAAAATTTTGTGTAATTTTATTCTTGTAAAAGTAAATGCACCATCAAGAAAAAAGCCACTTGCGCGTTGGCTTTCATAATACATATTTTGAAATAATTTTCTGCGTTTCTTTATATTTTCATTGCGTGATAGAAAAGGAAAACACATTTTACGAAAGCAAATGAAACATGACGTAATTTGATTTCACGTGCATTTCGTAATATTGAAAAAAATTCTTCATGCTTGTTTGATGAAAAATATATTGTATATTGTTTCTAATACATATCACTAGAAAGAAGACTTCCCAGTCGTCATTATTAGATAACGAAAACAGCACTTTTTGATACATGCTATTATTTCTTTTCAATAGAGAATAATAATCATAATAATTCGTCATTCACTAATTTATTCAGACCTTGTAATATATGTAAATAAAAAATTTTAACAATTAAATATAGGAAGTATGAATTATCTAATGTAATAACGGCTGCCTATATAATGGTCATAAATAATATTGAAAATTATAAGGTATAATTTTTAATAGCTCAGCATAATCTATCAACTTTCACTAAACCAGTCTGGACCGGATTGACTTTCTCGTTGAATCGTTTAAAAATAAATTTTCAAACATAAGACAAAATTACAAAAAAATATAAAAAATATATTTTACTCACTTCTCTATGGGTTTTGCATTCTTCACATTCGGGGTTATATTCAAAAGTACTGTCGTCTAGAACATCTTGTAACTGGTATGTTGATTGTACTGCGAGACACCTGTCCAAATTATTGACATTGTAAATAGAGGAAACCAATGACGTTTTTGTACTTTTTTTCTAATATTTTTTTGGGAATTTGTGTTATGAACTGCAGATATGCAGAGAGAATCCTATTTTTTTACTTGGCTTGACTAAATAATATCATGTGTTTGTCCGTCGCGTCGATATGTCTTATTACATACACGTTAATTGTAGTTCCTGTATATGGATGTAGTAAGAAAGATTACTTTGACGATTGGCAACATAATTTGATTAAAAAAATAATGAACAAAACTCGTAAGATACAAGAAACAAGTGGAAACGATCCATTTAAGGTTCGGCAATCTTCTCTTTCAAAATTGGGGTCAGCTGCTGCGTAACACAGTAATTGGCTGTGTTTACCAACAATAAAAAAAACCTATTTACAGTTTTTATTCGCATTTCGCCATCGCTGAATACATACCTCGTACACGATATCATGTTATTTCTATGTAGAAATCGTAGAGCATCATCGAACCCTTGCTTGCACATATTACTTAAAACTTCCGGTTTTGGCGGGAACAGAATCCGCGCGAATCTATTCATATTCTGCTTTGACAGTTCTATACTTGTGTTTGCTAAATTTACCTAAAAATTAATCGTTTAATTTAACGAGCGATACAAATAAGAGATCTTATTTTGTCTCAATTTGTTTCTAAAATTTATTCGAAATTCGAATTTTATTTCTTTTTGTCTTTTTTATATTAAACAGCCATAGACAACACAAAACTTTTTTTCCACACAAAAAAAAGTAAAACTAAAACTCCCATTCACGCTTACACTTACGTGAAATAATTGCGAGCTAGTATCCCTCGGGCAAATATCGCTTTCGCCGCAGAATGGGCTGACGGTGATCGTGTTCTCATCGAGAACCGGGAGGTTATCACTGAATCCTCCGTCCATATAGCGAATGCCATGGAAACGGGGCGGCAACATGCCAGAGAATACTGGCACGAAACATGTCGCTAGCAAGGCCTGGAAGGAATTTTGGGATAAGCCTCCGAGTTGATTGGTAAATAGTAATTAATTTTAATTCAAATTTTAAGTTATTTTTTTCTAAATGATAGAATTCCTTATTCATAAAACTTAAACACAAGTAAAAGGTCTATGATTGAAGACAAAAAATGTGTAATCTTGGAATTCATAAAAAAAAAACAAATTAATTAATAAACACTTATATACATATATCAGAAGTCTACACTGAATAATACTTTTTTGGCTCGCAATCAAAAGGTTCTCAATCCTGGAACAGTGTTACAACCTCATTTGTAACATTTATTGAAGGGACTTTTTAGTTTTTACAAATATTAAAATAAAGAGATCCAATAATCACCTGCAAGAGGTCTTCCCTTGTCGCGAACTCTGATACAATGACATTCTTGCCATCGTACACCCTCGTGAGGGAAATGTGAAGCTTGCCGCTGACGATCTTGTGGGCGTCCAGCGGCAAGTACTTTTGCATACTATTGAGTAGTACATTTTGAATGTTAAATGAGGGACTGAACGGTCCTAAAGACCCGGCCCGCGCTTCTCTCACTATTCTTAAGACATCACTTGTAATTTCACCTTGAAAAAATTGCTGTGGTGATTAAATAAATACAAAAAAATAAACAACAAAAATTCAACAGTGCCTAAAACAAGGCAGAAAAGTCGAAATGGTTTAATGATAGCAGTTAGTAAATAGTAAATAAACTAAATATGTACCTAGAAATGAAGTTGTAAAAAAAATATTGATTTATTATCATGAAATTAATTAATATTACAATATGCTTTTTTTGCATTTATTAATATAATTTTATGATTAACAAGTTATTTACATGTTGTCTTTACGCAAGCAGAGACAAGTCCACCAAAACAAAAAGCATTCAAATCTGCTCAGCTGTTCTTGAGTTGTTAAGTAAGTTGTAACCAAAATAATTTAAGTAAATTATTTGAAGTTCAGAATGTAATAACAAGACTTGCCTCAAATTACAGCTTTACTATTATTATACAGATAATAAAAATAAGTCTAAGAAAGGAAGACAAATCTCAAATTTCATGATTGAAAGTAAGTACAAATTATTCATATTTTTCTTAAGAATCAAATAGCAGAAGAATTTAAAACATAAACTACAAAATATACACTATAATGTTTTTAATCTGGGGGTAAACAATCTCTTTGTGCATATTGATGATTCAAAAGTGCATCTAAACACAAGTCTAGTATGTTAAAGTTAGAAATTAAATCACTCATCAGAATGAATATGAGAGAATATACCTGGGCATACAATTATCTACAAATAATAATGAATCACCTAAATGTTTGTACACAGATTACAATTTGTACAACTTCCATATTACTGCATTAAAATTCATACATGTTTATTTTATGTGTTCCGTAATGCCCGGCAAACTTGTTACTATTACAAAGAATTGAATACAGAATGTTACTCAGAGTATGTGATAAAAGTTTGAAACTATTTATTTTCTTCTCTGATTCAAAATATTTTTTATTTTCTACAAACTTACCTATTGGTAGGTCACAAAGCAAGCAACAGGCAGATATAGCGCCGAAGGAGGCGCCAGATATATTGCCTAAAAGCAAATGTGGAGCATATTTTTTAAGACACACTGCAACACCAACATGATAAATACCAAGAAAACCACAACCAGCAAACGATAAGTTCATTATTATTTACACATACAATTTTAACTTCACACAGGTTTAACACAACACAGTAAAATATTCAATAAAAACACTAGAACACTCGTAGTTGTGATATCATTATACAATAAGTTAGTTGTCGCAAATAAACTATAACAGTATCGTTTGTAATACAACACCACACGACCGTCTCACTTAATAATCGTATCGTTATTAAAATTTAAAATAGGACTAGTTTCAAGGCAGTAATTTATTATTGTGATGATGTTGATGATTAAAGACAGGGGGGTGAAAGTCAAGTACAGTCTGGTAAAACACGAAGAAAGCAGTGACATCTATAGATTTTCTCCAATACTTTTTGTAGTAAAAATAGTTAGCATAGGATGTTATAGATGGCAGCACTTACGATAGGCTAAAAATATTAGATTTTATGATAAAATATAATTTTAATATTAAATATAATGCATAGTAAAGCGATTATGATTCTGTCCTTGGTTTTTATCAAATTTAATAAGTTTTAAAGCTATATCGTTGGTATGATAAATTACTTTTTTTATATGGCAACACTAAATAAAAAATTAACGTCAAATCACAGCGTCAATTGTCAAACACAAAATGGTGGATTCTTGGATCTTGCGCTTGCGTTTGATTTGGTTTTTCCTCATTTTGTGGTGATAACAGCTAAACACTTCCATCCAGTGCGTTGAGTTGAGCTTGTACTCCTCCGTCAGTGTGTGCTTGTGTTTTGTGCTGTGACTTGTGTAAGTACTTTATCGCGACAGGACGTTTTCCTAAGTGCGATTCATAGACGCTTATTTTCTTAGTGCTTTCGTTTTCATTCTTCGAAATGCCTCGGCTATGCTCATTTGGGTGCCGGCCTAGTGGTACGTATACATATTGCTCATTAACTAAAATGCATCGACTAAACTTTCAGAGGATACAATATTCCAGTACAGATTGACAGAAACCATAGGCTTATTTAACGATATTCAAGCGGAGATCTCTTCTCAAGCCTAGTTAGAAAGGGATGTACGTATCTGTTGAATGTATTTGCATCCCTTTTAAACTGTACTTGAGAAGAGATCTCGACTTGAGTATCGTTCTATAATACGGGCCTTAATCTCCCTCGCCTACATGCAGTTTTTATATTGTTTTCTAATTCTCACCTTTACTATTTCCAGATGTCACTATGCATGGATTTCCAAATCCTGAAAAGTACCCTGATCGTTTCAAAACTTGGGTGAATTTAGTTGGTGGGAAGTTGGAAACAACATCTGACTATGAGTATTTCAGAAAGAAGAAAGTCTGTGATATTCACTTCACTGATTGTGACCGAAATAGATTCAGACGTTTAAATATACTAGCTGTTCCATCCCTGCATTTGCCTTGTAAGTATTAGTTATGATTTGTGTTAGTATTCGGGCTTCCATTCTTAATTTTTATCTCAATTTTATGTAGTGGTTGGTCGTTGAGCATTTTGTTTGAAATCAAAAGTATAAACTAATACGAGCTTTCCCATAAGCAATTTGTGTGCAATAAAAAGTACGTAACTGATGTACCAAACAGAAAATAGTGGCACAAAACCATGAGGGATTTCGCTTGCTGACATCCAAACTTCAATATGAAGATGACACCCCATGATGATGATGTTGTCCTGGTCTATCTATATGCTAGGCTGTATTAGTAGGCAGTTTCCTCCATATTCATTTAGCAGTTTTGATACAAGAGTAATAAACATCATTCATTTTCACAAACCTGCGTATTTAAAAACTTTGTATGATAGTATAGTTATACTAATGGTTTGATTTTACATAGCAAATCTCTTGTCATTTATGAGCAAAGGAGGTAAAAATAAGTAAATTAATAAATATTTCCTTACCTTAATATTTTTAGATTTAGTTGAAAAGTAAATGACAATTATATGTTGATTATGTAAATACTTATAAGCTAGTAGTATCATTGATTGATTGGTTATTTATTTTTTGATCAAAATAATATTTTGTTACTAGGTTCACCCAGAGTTGTCTCCGTTGATATAAATAGTCCATCTACATCTGCAGTGAACACATCCCACAATGAGCCTACTGCACCTGGCATTGATGAACACAATCACTTTGCACCAAGTACAGCGAAGGGACATGGTAAGCAATCATCATTGTTATTTTCTTGATCTTATGTAAACTTAAATAAAATTTTTGACTTTTTTTTTGTTTTACTAAGCAGGTAACTACGTATTTTATATTATCATTAAGGTTTTTGTTTTCAAGTCTATTTACCCTTAAAGGTCGGAATTTCTGAAATGCTGAGACATGTATTTGATTATTTCTATATAAAATTGCAAGTTTCTAACTTTAAAACTGGCCAAGTTTGCGAATTGCGTTGGTTGGGCCACGCGCATTGTAGGTCTCATAGGGTCATACCTACTGTAACTACTAACCATTTCACTCAGCCAATAACTTCATTAGAAGCAATTTTCAATGAAAATTGTTTTTATTTTATGAGTTGGTCGCCTATTACTCTTAAACGTAAGGCTACTTAATAACTTAGCTTTCATAATATTTTTTCAAATTTCAATTAGACTAGACTAGCTTTCTTTAATTAAAAATTTAATTTGTTTAGCTTCAGCAATTTACACAAACTCAAACTCAAACTCAAACATTTATTTATTCAATTAGACTTCTTCCAGAAGCACTTTTGAATCGTCATTACATTCTTTAAATTTACCACCGATTCGGAAAGCAGTATCTATGGAGAAGAACCGGCAAGAAACTCCATAGTTGCTCTTTTAAAGTCATGTCCATATACAATATAATTTTACATTACATGTTACTTACATCTAACTACATAATATTATATATTATCATAATATGCCAAAGAACTGTCCTGTTATTCTTACGCGACAACCCTCCATGGATTTTCATCTTCCATATATTCCTTACACACTAGAATAATCGTCAATCTGCCAGGTAGTCAGTAAAGATTTGTAAAAGTAGTAGGTAAATAGTAAATAGTTAATTATATTTTCCAGATACTTCTCAAAATTCCGGACCTGAAACTACATCACCTGTATCAAAAAGGAATGAGAATTTTATTAAACTAGTACTTACTGAACATAATTATAGTGCCGCTAGTAGACAGTATATAAATGGTAAGTCATAATATTCATCTCGATCTTTATTTTTACTTGACTGTTTCTAGTGAATATGTAAAACTTGTATTAATAGTTAGAAATCTCTGATCAGATCTCTGAAACTACTGGACCTATCTAGATGAAAGTTTGTAAGGAGATAGCCTATACACTGAGAATTAACATAAGATACATTTTTAATTCCGAAAATCCTTATATGTCAAAGCAAAATTGAGTGACAAAATTGAGAATTATGTAAATAGGCTACATTATCTAAAAAAAGTAGTTAGTAATGAGAGTATTATTTTGAAAACGATAAGGTCTATCAACATATGTACAACCAAAAGCAATATTGTAGATAATTTAACGAAGAACATATTTTGTATTTAACAGTTTTCTTCTAGCTTTAGCCATTTTTATAAAAAAATAATAAAACCACAATTTTGGACATAAAAGAGGGGGGACGGGTGGAGCACACATTTCTCAACGTGCTTCCCCTTCTAAAACAATTAGTATATATCGCTACATGCATGCCAAATTTCATGCTTTTTTTGAAATTAGGTCCATACAAAAATTTCCTAATATCGGACTACCGATGTTTAGCGTTTTATGAAATTTATTAATTAATTGTTTTGTTTACAGGTTCTACTAACAATAAACCAATATACAAATGTCGGCAAATGAAAGTATTACAAAAGAATATAAAGAATCTGCGCAGTGAGATATGCCGTTTACGCAAAAAAAGAAAAACATTTGAAAGTAGACTTGAAGGTGCACAAAAAATATCGAAAAGCACTGCTTTTGAAAAAGTTGTGCAAAATATGAAAAAACCGTCACAGCTTTTTGTACATATGCAATTGCAGGCAAGTAAGAAACCTAAAGGCAGACGTTTCTTGCTTGAGGAAAAAATTTTAGCCCTGTCTCTATATAAGAAAAGCCCAAAAGCTTATACTCTCCTGCATAAATATTTCACGCTACCTTCAGCAAGAGCTTTGAAAAATCTCCTGAGCCAAATCAAATTGACACCAGGAATCAATAAAGTTATTTTCAAAAAAATCAAAGAGGGCATTATAAACAGAGACCGTGAAGATAGACTTTGTAGTCTCATGTTTGATGAGATGTCTATAACACCCCAAATAAACTACAATTCTCATAGAGATAGTTTGGAAGGATTTGCCTGTAACAAGGAAAACAAAATTGCAGATCATGTGCTTGTGTTCATGGTAAAAGGGTTAAAAAGAAATTTCAAGCAGCCAATTGCCTATTATTTTACGAACTGCTTGAACAGATATGAATTGAAACCATTAATCAAATCTGTTATAGGCCATGCTCAAGAATCTGGACTTATTATCACAAATACAGTATGTGACCAGTCAGCTGTCAATGTTGGTGCTATAAGAGATTTAGTTAATGAAACAAAACAAATTTATTTAAGAAATGAAAAAGAATGGCAATGTGATTTTTTCTGTGTCAACAGTAAAAAAATTATTCCTCTTTATGACGCTCCCCATTTGATCAAGGGTCTACGAAATAATTTAATGACAAAAAATATGGCATACACATTTGAAAAGGAAAAAAAAATTGTAAAATGGGAGTACTTCCAAAATGTGTATGCCGCCGATAAGTCATATGGAGAGCTAAGATTACTACATAAGGTCACGGAAGAACATATAAATCCAGAAAAAATTAATAAAATGAGAGTGAAATCGGCTACACAGCTATTTAGCCACAGCTTAGCAGTAGTGACTGAGCATTTGTGTGGTAGAGGAGACTTGTCTGAGGAGCACAGGGATTTAATTCCAATCACACAACTGATTGATAATTTATTTGATACGTTAAATGTCAGTTCCTTAAAAATTCCAAACGGCAAAATTTATAAAGGTCCAGTGAGGGCAAGTTCTCCTCACCATAAGCTGTGGCGGAAAGCTAAACGTATTTTAAAAAGTGTAAGATTTATAGAAAAAGTTGATTGTGCCAACAACAAAGTTCGATTTATTGAAAAATCTGTCCCATCTGTTACAAATTTAATTAAAACTATTGAAGGAATGGAAGAACTGTGGAAAGTTCTATCAATTAAATATGGGTTTGATGCAATGTTGACCAGAAACTTCAACCAAGACCCCATTGAGAACTTCTTTGGGAACATCAGGAGTTACGGAGCACGGAACAATGCCCCCAACTCATTATCTTTTGAGGGGGCTTTCAAAGCCTTGCTTCTTAATAACTTTAACACATCGCATTCCAGGGGAGCCAATTGTGAACCTGATGATAATGAATGTTTGCAAAATTTTGATTTTTTTTTAAAAGAAAAACCGATTTCTTCTGATGTTCCCAATCATAATGAAATAATTCCGCTAAGCGAAGACATAATCAATCAAAATTTGCCAAATCAAAACGATGCTGGTCAGAAAAATTTTGTTTGTGGTTGGGTGCTCACAAAATGTTTAAAAAATGTTGTGAAGACATGTCAATATTGCAGACAAACCCTAATTGGTAGTGAAAATAGTAAAGATAACGATTTTATCAAAAAGAAAGAATATAATAATAAAAAATGGCTCTGTTATCCAAGCCAAGAGCTTGCCAGTTGCTTCCAGGATATTCAATTGATAACAACTTCAACATTGTA
This sequence comes from Colias eurytheme, assembly GCA_907164685.1. Classification (NCBI taxonomy): domain Eukaryota; kingdom Metazoa; phylum Arthropoda; class Insecta; order Lepidoptera; family Pieridae; genus Colias; species Colias eurytheme. The sequence continues at coordinate 47,692 of CAJQZN010043194.1, forward strand.
CAAAAATGTACCCAAAAGTAATTTAAAAATTAATATTATTGCAATTTGTAACTTGATGGTGACCTATCCTTTTAAATGTCCCGTTCATAGGGATCAATTAATTAATTTTTTTTTAAATAACACCATAAATATATTAATTTACAGCTGGTGCAAATCAGTAAATCGAATTTTGTGTGGAAAAATTCAATATGAGGGCGAAGATGAGATAAAATTAGCTGCTAGAGACTATTATAAAAAAAGAAGACATTATAAAAATAGAAAATGAAAGAAAATATTGGTTTTATTTGTAGTATTATTTGTTCATGCATGTGTCAGTTTAATGTTCAACGTAGTATTCATTCAATGTTCATGTACATGAAAGACCAAATTTTAGTAGAATATTTCATACAAGCTACCTACCTATATAAACATTAAACTGGAACATTATTTCCCGATATATCCAGGTAATAATCAACGGCTAGTTTCGATATTCCATATTAATCCACAATTTTAGATCGAAAATGACAACTACAGCGAATTACTAAGATTGTAGATTGTGGATTGATATCAAATATTGAAACGAGCCTTGTAGTGGTAACTTGTTTAGTATGAGCTATATATACATACGTATAGGTAGGTATCACAGAGCAAGTAATATAGTAAGAGACGGCACTCAGTACTTCGATTTCGAGCTCACGCACACATATGCATGTATTACTTAGGTCAAATCTTATATACCAACCTATGAAAAGTTTACGTCAAACATGACCCACATTGCTGCCAACATTTAAAAGTTGTCGTTGCTAGTGATGTCTCTTTGAGTGCTAGTATCGATAAAACTTCATATCGATATCGATAAAATTATCGATGCTGGGTAACAGCACTACTAATTCTCATCCATATTCAAATTAAGGGAAATTAAAAATAAAACACCAACAATGCAGATCAATAAGTTTATTATAATATTAATTATTTAATAACATTTTTGTATAATATTAAAACACACTATTATCAGCAAAAATCTTGCAAAAATTGATAATTCCATTTGAATTTTACTGAATATCTTTATTTAGGCATGTAGGACTTAATTCGGCTTAAATATTATACAACTAGATTCACATTTTATACTTTTCCTTGAAATATTTTGCGGGATTTCTATTAAATCTCGTTCTAAATTTCGATACCAATATATCGTTGCCGTTCGGATCGCCATATTGGAATTGTGAAGAAGCCGTTGTTTTCTTTGGACATAATAATATCTCCTCTCCAATTGATTCTACAGCCAGAACATGACGTATTCTCATAAATTGTTTTGTAATTATTATGTTTTATCTTCCATATAGAACAGTCATTGGGTACATATTGCAAATATTTAGTCACAAATCACAATTATCTACACACAAAGATTTTAACATTGTTTACACAATATAACACTTTTTCTTCTTTTTACACTTTTGGCAGAAATATTACAAATTAAATAGTTCAGTGTACTGTACATTAACTGAGTAAATAACAATATCTACGATATACGAAGAACAAATTTTGTTTAACAACCATCAAAACAATAAAATAAAACGCCATTTTGAATTCAAATTTCAAACAACAAATCAACATCAAGACGTTGTCTATGCTTAAGTCCTTACCATTGACAAGAAATCGAAGAAAGAAAGAAATAATTTATAATAATTGTACTAGCTAAAAATTAAAATGTACAAAAATAAGGTTTAAAAAAAAAGAATAAATAATAATAAATAAGTAAAACTAAAATATTAAATCTTTTATTATATGATTACATCGGAGAGGCCAACATTAGAAATATTTTTATTTTTTCTAAAAGTTGGCAGGCCAGACTTGACCTTAGGTCTTGGAAAAGTACAAAATAATTTGAACTCTATGTCAATTGAATGAAGTTTAAAATTGCTTGAAAATGTAAGCCTAACCAAAACGATGTTCTAAGTGTCGACCCACTGGTAGGTATACTGAAGCCTATAGTATACCTATCTATAGGTATGTATATATGCAATTAGTTCTGGAGAAAAAAAGTAGGTGGCGCTTCAAAGATAATTGGCACAGAAGAACGCAAGATGGCGCTCTTTTCCCTCTATATTACTATACTCTTTGATTAAAGAAGTCAATGAGGGCTGTCATAAATTGAAAACTTCAATTTGAAGTTGAGTTATAAAAATATGTCAATTATGTGGTTGGCTTGAAATGGCTCGAAGTCGAAACTCCCGTAAAAAAAACGTTGCCAGTATTATTTAATTCAAATTTCCCCATATTTTGCGAATTTATATATAGAACTTACCTGTCTTTTCCACCATTTTTAACTCTAAGATTTTTAATATCTACAAAAAAACTACGAGCCGTTTTACGATTTACCATGGACCAATATACTCAAATAAATAATTGATCCATGGTTTTACACAAGTTTTACATCACAACCATAAAGCAAAGATCTTTAGTCACAAATCTGTCGACTGTGATTAGAGTCAATGTCAAATCAAATGACAAATCCTCAAAATATTGATGTTGATGAATATTGAAAAATATAAATTATTGTCCGTTTAATTTATGTATAGTTTCCGTGTTTAATTACCTTCAACACAAATATATAAGAATGACACGCCACGCAAGGAATTGCACAGCAGGAGCGGTTTATACTTACCACGAAAAGAAGAAAGATGCTGCAGCATCAGGGTATGGCACTCAAAGTGAAAGAGTTGGCAAGGACTCGGTCAAAAGCTTCGATTGTTGTAGTCTTACCTTACAACCTTGTAGAAATCCCGTCGTAACTAAAGACGGATTTTTATTTGACAAAGAAGCTATTCTTGAATACATAATAACTAAGAAGAACGAGTATACACGTAAGTTAAAACAGTATGAGAAACAATTAAAGAAAGAGGACGAAGAGAAAAAAGAACTCGCAGAGGCGGAGAAAGAGGCAAATTTAATCAAATTCATGAACAGGGAGAAAAATATAACGAACAGTGGATCAAAATCGGAAGGCCAGTCATCAAGTTCTATCTCAAATCTTGCAAATGGTAAGAATAAGCAGCTACCGAGTTTCTGGGTGCCCTCACAATTACCTGATGCAAAAATCTCAAAGTTAAAAAAGCCAGATCCTACTGTATATTGTCCATTAAGTGAAAAACCTTTAAAAATGAAGGATCTTATTGAAGTTCAGTGGACATTAGTAAATGACCCAGATGATAAGAAATCTCTTATTGCAAAGGAGAACAGATACATGTGTCCTGTTACACATGACATATTGAGTAATGCAGTACCATGTGCTGTAATCAGGTGAGTTTGTATTCTTGAATTTGAACTGACTAATCATTGATATTCTTTAAACTTTAATTGGTATTATTAAAAGGTTTAAAGCAAACACATAGCATCAACGGAAGCATTTCTAATTTCATGTGAAATAATGTTCTTAATACACTGGGGTAGAAGCCTTTGAAAATAATGAAAAGATAAAAAAAAATCGCAGTCGGATGAAACCCATTAGAAAAGGAGGGGAATATGATAAAAATGTAAGGAAAAATAAATTACGGTCAATCCGAGTTCGGGAAGCGGGAGGTGGGAGCTTTAAAGAGAAAAAAATGGTTTCTCTCGATTTCCGACAAAACTACAAGTCCTATAGAAAAAAGTTCAATGGCAAAGTTGTAGGTAATTAAAAGTTCTACAACTTTTGTATTCACAATTTTTTCACATAACCTAAAAATTTAGGTGAAAAATTCAAAAAACCAAGTTTTTGGTCTTTTATTTCTATCTACTTCAAAATTTATTTTTTTTCTACGAAATTTGGTGGAAACTTACTTTATTATGTCCCAAATACACTGTAATTTATTTGATTGAAAATATTTATTTTTTCGCCTTATTTTGAATTAATACCAAAAAAACAACCTAATTTTCAATCGAAAAGTCACCCGTCAAAATATCAGCTTTTTTCAAAAACTTGGGGTGCCTTTTATTCATTGAAATCTCTACTTTTATATGGTGTAAAAAAAATAAACACCACCATAGTAAATGTTCTCAGGAAATGCATACAAACAGTCTGAAAATTAGCTTTTACTAAATCAGGCACACTTCTTGAACTCTATAGCTTCTCTTGTATCGGCTTTTCGGTAATATTTCAAAAGAAAAATAATTATCTGTTCTAAGTTTAATATTTTACAGCATATTCAAAAGCAAAATGATGTCGATAAAAACATTTCAGGTAGTTCGAGAAGTGTGCCTGATTTAGTAAAAGCTAATTTTCAGACTGTTTGTATGCATTTCCTGAGAACATTTACTATGGTGGTGTTTATTTTTTTTACACCATATGAAAGTAGAGATTTCAATGAATAAAAGGCACCCCAAGTTTTTGAAAAAAGCTGATATTTTGACGGGTGACTTTTCGATTGAAAATTAGGTTGTTTTTTTGGTATTAATTCAAAATAAGGCGAAAAAATAAATATTTTCAATCAAATAAATTACAGTGTATTTGGGACATAATAAAGTAAGTTTCCACCAAATTTCGTAGAAAAAAAATAAATTTTGAAGTAGATAGAAATAAAAGACCAAAAACTTGGTTTTTTGAATTTTTCACCTAAATTTTTAGGTTATGTGAAAAAATTGTGAATACAAAAGTTGTAGAAATTTTAATTACCTACAACTTTGCCATTGAACTTTTTTCTATAGGACTTGTAGTTTTGTCGGAAATCGAGAGAAACCATTTTTTTCTCTTAAAAGCTCCCCCCTCCCGCTTCCCGAACTCGGATTGACCGTAATTTATTTTTCCTTACATTTTTATCATATACCCCTCCTTTTCTAATGGGTTTCATCCGACTGCGATTTTTTTTTGTTTCAAAAATTATCTACTCTAGTCTATAATTGAATCATTTAAAAACCCATGATAACCTTGTATTGGTAATACACTAACTACCTATTTAAATAAAACATTTTTTGTAAGCTCACAATAATTTTTCACGAAAACATTATTCTATAAAATTAAAATGAATTTCAGAACAACAGGACATGTGGTCACAATGGAATGTGTTGAAAAAATAATAAAGAAAGATTGGTTACATCCTCTGACAGGAGATAAACTGAAAGAAAAAGACATCATTCCTTTACAAAGGGGAGGCACAGGATATGCACTTACAAACCAGAGTCTCGAAGCTAAAAATGAAAGGCCAGTGTTACAGGCTTAGATAAAAATAGCTATAATGCTACATTTTTTTACTTTTTAACCTTGTTTAGAGCTTTAACATTGTTACGGTAACATATGGTAACTATTTTTTAATTTACTGTAATAATGATTAAGAATTAAGTTATATTGTCTAAAATAAAAATACAAATACTTTAAAATGTATAATAATTTCTTAGAAAAATAAACATAAATCAAATCATATAAACCTCATTATTTACTATTTAATAATACTATTAATTGCTAAAAGAAAATAGATCTAGTTGAAAATCAACAGAGTGATTTCTTATTGTAGTATCTGGGTACGATAACTCAGTAGTTCCCAATGAATCTAAAAAGTTTAACACCGATCCTTGATTTGATAACGAATGATCACTTATAGGTAGCTCACTTATACTTATTTCATTTTCTACAGTTTTTGGTATATCCTTCACATGAATTAATGAAGGTTCTATTGAGGCATTTGATTTCAAATAATCTGTATTTTCATTAATTAAACTATCAGACTTCATAAAGCTTCCAGTGTCATGTTCGGCATCCGTATACTTTACAGTCCATTCTTTTGACGTGTCGAAATTCAAATCTGGCGTATTATTACAACTTGCCTCGGATTGCACTGGATTATCAATAAATAAATCACTCTGTATATTTGTACTATCATTTGATTCAGTTCTGATTGTCTCTGTAAATTCATTCTCTTGACTAATTAAAGGTTGTATCTCTTGTATATCAAACTTTGGCATTTTCTCAGGATTTATTTGAAACTTCCTAAAAACTGTTGAAGTCGGTTTGATTGGTGATGATCTGATATCAAAATGTGTGCTATGAAATTGTATGTGTGGAGGTTTACTAGTTGTATCTGAATGTTTTGTTTCGTTGTTCTTTTGATTACTTATATCAATTTCCTCTGTAACAGTCTTATCCAATGAGCTAATATCAGTCTTGTGGTTATTGCTAAAGAACGCGGCAATATCGTCGTCACCTAGTTCTATAGGCACTTCCGATTCTATGAGTTTAATTTTCTTTGCCGTGTTTTGTTCAGGTTTCTTGCGTTCCATTCTTTTGCTGACAGTCGGCCATTTTTCAGCCGAGTTAATTCTTGCACAGTCATCAGTTTCTGTCACTTTTATTGTTTCTTCATTGTTTTCATTACTCCAAGTTTGTGATGGTTTACTTGGTGGAGCCGGGTTGTGTAAGCAATGACCGTCTTTGTCTTTAACACAGCTAAGTGCGTCAATGTTTAAATTGTACTTCCCAGGACTTACACCAAATAATCTGTAAAGACAAATAGGCAATGTTAAATGTTATTATTTAGAAATTAAAGATTTTTTACGGATTTTAAACGCGATTTATTCATTATATTATTTTCCCGACGTTTCGAACTCTTTACAGCAAGTGTGGCCACAGGCAAACTTATTTTTTTTAATATTGACTTACATTTGAATTGGTTATATTATTATTTAGGAAATGCAATGCGACACATTAAAAATAGGGGAATAACGAGCATCACTTTACTAATTTGTTAAAATTAGTTTAATAAAATCAGAATAGTAAAACATACCTTCCCACATCTTCGCTAATTGTACTAAGTTTTCCTTCACCATCGCTTTTTAATAAACACGGTATTAATGATTTTATCTTCGTTATAACTTGTTCCAACTGTTGTAAGAATATATTTGCTCTATCTTCCTCGGAACCAGTCTTGATAATAGCTAGAAGACAGTGGAAGAGATTCGAGTGTATTCGAGCCGGTATATGCGTGGGGTGGTGTTCGTAATGGCGTTGTAAACGGTACAGACTGCTGAATTCCTGAGAAAATAATACAATGTTGTGGTAAAATTAAGAACGAAGACCATGAAAAAAGGGCAGCAAAATTATTGAAGATCTGTGTCGGTGTGAAGTTAACTGCATGTGGTAGGTGTAATATACACAAATCAATACTAATATTATAAAGTTGAAGAGTTTGTTTGTTTGAATGCGCTAATCTCGGGAGCTACTGGTTCGATTTGAAAATTTTCTTTCAGTGTTAGATAGCCCATTTATCGAGGAAGGTTATAGGCTATATATCATCACGCTAAGACCAACAGGTGAGGAGGCACGCGGGTGAAACCGCGGAGCGCAGCTAGTTATATCATAATTGACCATAACTTTTAAGAAATTTCCCTACTTATGTTTTGAATAAACTTCAAAACTACTGAACTGATTTTGACCCCATGTGTAATTTGTTCAATTTTAAAATGATTGTTTTAATTCAGTAATTCACATTTGTATAATCATTTAAAAGTGGGTGCGTAGTATCTAAAGCAAAATAATAATATATTTCAGTAATTTTATCCTAGTGATTGCAAAATAATAACATATTTTTATAATTTTTTTACCGGTATATGCAAGTTAACATGAGTACTTACTGATGAGCATTGAAAGCAATTTGCTATAGTGCCACTCTTTTTCTTTGGCTTTTGGTGTATTTCCTCTGGTAAGATATTTTTGGGCAATTTGACTTTTCTGCCGCTCCTTGTAACTTTGGTCTGGAATTTAAATGTAATATTAGAAATAAGAAAATGTTACCTGTTATTATAGCAAATACTATTTATATAAATATTTGCTACTTTTTCACATGGAACCAAAATATGAATAATTTTCTTCAAATGTTGAAGTGAAACTTATTTACACATGTTGAGAGTAAAATTTAAAGGTAGCGTCAAGGCAATACCGTCACGTCAAGAAGTAAGGCGACGATTTTGGTATCTTTGAATCTTGTCAAAGAAATTTCACTTCTGACTTGTTTCCTCGGCACACACTTTTTTTGTTTGTTTTTAATTTATAATTTTTTTACTTACCTCAACAGGAATTGGTTCATTAACTACTTCAGGTACCAGTTTTGCTTCTTTCTTTTCCTGTCTCTTCACAGTTTCCTTTTTTACCTCCGGTTTCTTTTGTTTTATTACCACTTTATTCTTGCCAACAACTGTAAGATCTTTTGGTGATACCACCCTAAAAAATATAGAAAAACATATTTTAACATAGCGAAAGTTACTACATAGTATAAAGCAAAGTCGCTTCTCGCATCTGCCTGTATGTGTGAATGCTGAGATCTTTAAAACTACACTACGGATTTAAATACAGTTTCTTTAATAGATAGAGTGATTCGAGAGGATGATTTTAAGATATACTTTATTAAGTTTTAGAAAAAGGAGAGAAGCCACAGGTAGGAGAGATACAAATCTGTAACAATATTCAAAGATATTGTAGTTTATTTTCAAATAAAGAGTGTGATTATTATATTAGTCTTTCTGTAAATTAGCTGAGTATATTGAAGGCAATAACGGCAATAAAGAAATATCATAATTCATATTTTATATTAATATAGCAATACTTACTTATAAATAAACCTGGTATTTGTTACAGGATCATAGGTTGGTTCTTTAGGAGTATTCTTAGGATTACTAAATATTTTCAGGGCATGATTTACTATCTTCATTTGATCATCGCTCAGCTCATTGAGACTGAAAAGAATTAATTAAAATAAATTGAAATTTGAATCTCCCTGATGCTTATGTATAATGTATTCCTTTTTCTTCCATATAGCATGCACAGCGTGGATTATATTGACAGATATCCATACTAATATTATAACTGCGAAAGTAACTCTGTCTGTCTGTCTGTTACTCAATCACGCCTTAACTACTGAACCAATTTGCATGAAATTTGGTATAGAGATTATTTGATACCCGAGAAAGGAAATTTTTATCCCGGAAATCCTACGGGAACGGTTTTTCTTTTATAACGCGGGCGAAGCCGCGGGCGGAAAGCTAGTAAAAAATAAATGCAAAACTTACCTATGGTATGTCTCTCCTAGTTTCAATAATTGCACTGATGTAGTTTTACTGTTGCTTATGGTGGTACTAAAAGAAAATATTATTTTAATTATGTATAACTTAAATAAAATAAAACATTGTACATAAGCAAAAAACATACTCCTCCTTTGGTTTTTTCTTTGGCACTATTTTTCCAGTTCTTTGTTTTGGTATACTTGGTAGGTCTTTTAATTTAACAATTTTACTGCATACATCAAGTTTAGGGACAGTGTTTTTGACAGTAGGAGTACTAGACGTGTTCGTGTTAGCTACATATACAGGTTTCAGCACAACATTGTTGACAGGTGCTATGTATTGTTTACTAGCTTCGATCTGTAT
>CAJQZN010043195.1:0-16810 GCA_907164685.1 Colias eurytheme
CGTCTGCCTTTTCAATATTAAAAATTGAAAGTGATGGCAGACGGTGAATCGCCAGCTCGGTCGATGGGCTCCCAAAAAGGTTACCGAAAATGGCAACAAGAGGGCAACATCAGCTGAGCGGCTGGGGGTGTAGAGAGGTGCGGCACCGGTTTCACCATCGCGGGCCGCGGGCCCGGAGCGGGTTTCCCCGCTATTACGCCATTAGACACTTCCACCCCCGAGCATATAGCTCTGGCGGCTCCACTCTGGACGGCCAACAAAGGCAAGCCAGAGGTGGGGGATCCTGAACCTCGTCATAGTTCACTCCTTATCTATACTATTATTACAAAGCTGAAGAGTTTGTTTGTTTGAACGCTCTAATCTCAGGAACTACTGGGCCGATTTTAAAAATTCTTTCGGTGTTAGATAGCCCATTTATCGAGGAAGGCTATAAACTATATATCATCACGCTAAGACCAACAGGAGCAGAGCAATGCGAGTGAAACCGCGGAGCACAGTTAGAAACTAATAAATTATATAGAAAATACTTGCAGAAAACCTTCGAAGAATTTCGATGTCACTAAAATATTGTACGTCTGACTAAGAGCTGAAGTAATGGAAAATATAAATAGGCCGCCAAATCCAATCAATAAAAACTTCTTACGTCCAAAAGTATCTGTTAGAAACCCGGCGACCAAGCAAGAAGCTATCATTCCTGTAATAAAATATTTATATAATGATTATTAGGCTCTTTTATAGCTCCAAATTTTATTGACTGAATAAAACTTTTATAAGCGGTTTTATATCATCAAATTATACTACAATTCTTAAGTTTATCTAATTTTGTAGATATTATTTATAGTTATACTAAAGAACATTTAAGATAGTACATGCGCAAATGGTAGTTAATTAATGTAACTTTTGAGAAATAAATTTCTTTAGCCGTGACTTTAAATTCTCGTACATATTACGTTTTAGGTAGGACAGAATAGTTCAATTCAGTTAATGTCAATTATATTGTGATATTTTATAACATGAAATAATGCTACAGTTTAATAATACATAATTATTTCGTCCCTTTATTAGTATTATTATTAATTGCTTATATTGATTTCTTTGCCACAACCTTCTGCATCTTAGGTTCTTTAATTCCTCATGAAATACCTATTTAAAAAACCTGCATCATTATTTCCTAGCGTAGTATAAAAAATAAACTATAGGGACAGACAGACATTGAAAAGTGTTTTCAGTTTTGTTTTATACTTTTACGACATTTGACTAAGCACTAACCAACATACGGCATAGCATTTAAAATTCCTTTTTCCAGCAAGCCCATATTTAAATCGCACTCAGCAACAGGCAGGATATACGGAGTGGTAGACGATACAACCACCCCAGCTGTGTGTCCGAGGAAAGATGCAAATAATAATCTAATATGGAACCTCCCAAAACCGCATTCCTTGAGCGCTAAATTTACTTCATCCATCGTTGTTCTGCTGTCTTGAGCTGAAATTCAGTGTTTATTACATTTTTTCATACTCAAACTCAAACATTTATTTATTCAATCAGACTTCTTTTAGAAGCATTTTCGAACCCACGCGTCCGCGTTAAAATATAGAAGCCCTTCTGGCTAACATTGAGACACCACAAAAAAAAAGCACTTTCGAATCGTCATGACATATTTTTAACATTTACCACTGATTCGGAAAGCCGAAAAGAAGAAATTTTGTACCTGTATATTCGTCGTTTTTTGTGGTGGCAATAACAGATAAGAATTGTATGAGCACAGAATACTCAATAGTAGCTAACGCTAGTATGAGCGTGATGTTGTGATTGTTTATGATTATTTTAATTATGTCACCAGAGTTAGAGGAGTAATACCAAAGTTTAGTAACGCAGGTATAAGGTATACAGGCAGGAGAGTCAGTAGTATGAGTTTGATTTGAGTGCATGTTAAAATTATCAAATTATATAAATTACTAGCGGTCCGCCCCGGCTTCGCCCGTGGTACATATGAAAAATAGATGTTGGCCGATTCTCAGACTTACCCGATATACACAGAAAATTTCATGAGAATCGGTCCACCCGTTTCGGAGGAGTATGCAGACTAACATTGTGACACGAGAATTTTATATATAAATTATATTATTAAAAGTATCGAAAGTATATAGCAAACAGAACATGCCTTATGTTATGGCATACACGTGACTAAAAATCTATACATATAATAAAATCGTAGGAAAGTCAAAACTGTACATTGAATATTTTTTTAAAAGAATACATAATCCATGATCTATAATCGATATAGAAGCCAAAAAGATAGTTTTTAGAATTTTTGTCTGTTTGTCTGTTTGTCGGTTTGTCTGTTTGTCTGTTTGTCTGTATGTTTGTCCAGGCTAATCTCAGAAAGTACTGCACGGATTTACTTCAAATTTTGCATGAATATTACTAACAGGTCGGGTCAGGCTGTTATATACATATTATCATGCTATCACCTTCGGGGGAGGAGCTGTGAACCTTTATTTTTCTTACGTATTCCGTGTACTACGACAGCGTACAATATAAAGACTCATGTTTAAATGTTGTTTTTGAGTAAGCCATGCTATTGTCTACCTTTACACTATAAAAACTACATCATTTAAGTAATTTTGGCAGAGAAACAGTATAATGAATCTTAGTAGTATAAAGACAAATTTAAAACAGCGCCATCTATGAGATTTCATTAAAATTAAATCAATTTACATAATATTAACGCTCCTTGGAAATTCATAATTTAAATATTATGATGTTGGTGAGTTTGTTTTTTTTTTAAAGTTAAATAAATAATTCATATCTTCCCAGAGTAAATTTCAGGTGCGGGTAGATGTTTATTATTTGATGTTAGTTACAGTTTTATAGGTAAGAAACGTAGTATTTGTATTCTCTTTGGGTAATAGCACAGTATTACAATATTATTTCCTACAGTAAGGAATCGCCTTTGATGTCGCGCGATGCCGCCGCCAGCGTAGGTACTTACGCTGCCACACGAAAATACGCTAGGGTTGCAACAAATGGGAAATAAAACAATTTTGATTATTAATATTATGATGAAATCATTTATTCATATGTACATTCAAAATAATTGCGATTATTAAATCTGATGTAATTATTTGTTCATAAATATATAATTACAGATATTGCACTGCTAAATATTATTTACGTGGACACTTTATTTTTGGATGTTCTTAATTGTATATTATACCATTTAACTAAGTAATGCATTCGCATTGGGATGTACAATCTGATTAGAAAATAATGAGGACAACATATACATAGCTTTGATTTTAATTCAACAGATACAATTAATACAATCTTTCTGAAATATTGTTTCCTTCTGGGATTTCAATGTAGATTTACATCCGTAAACGGAACAGTTTTTGCGCGTCATAATAGAATATGTAAGTACCTATGTATAATAAAATTATTACACAAAAAATACGACTGCGTCATCCTTTCGCGATAGTTAATGCAAACTCAGCGTGATTGCATTAAGCGGCCCGCGTCGCCCGACCCCCCGCCAGTTCCCCTCCGTTTCTCTGCACAAGTACATTCGTCGCCATACTGTAGGATGGTAATACTGTGGTAATAGTAGATAACAGTGATTGTGTTCATTGGTTACATTTTTAAAAATCTTTATAATTATATAGTTAGACTCATGTTTTTAATTAGTTAAAGTTTTGACAAAATAAGAAAATGATGAAATTTTATTTTTATCATGTATAACTTTTACAAGACTATATTATACGCCCAAAGAAGGTCACTTTAGTTCTTGATAAAACATTATTTGTTAGTAGCTTTTTATTAAAATTAGGTACACTTATCTTTTGATTTTTTTTTATTTACAGATTCAATGTTCATAAAAATTGACGATTTGCGTGAGGATGTAGTGGAAATTAGTAACCTTGCGCGTGGTCAATCAATATTCAATACATATTATAATAAAATTCTAGAAAAGTGATGTCTGTACAATGAAAATATGTAAAAAAAATAGCAGAATTATTATTAAATCGATCTCAAACCCAAAACTGTAGTTATAATTTTTTTTGTCTGTTTGTCTGTATGTTTGTGAACACTAATCTCAGAAACGGCTTATCCGATTTAGATGCGGTGTTCACTAATATATTGTGGTAATCTTCATTTAACATTAAGTGTTTATTTCATGTTAATCGGTTTGTAAATAAAAAAGTTATGACCATTTAAGTATTCACGGCGAACATTTGCAAAGGCATTCTATTGTACACTATACAGTGTACGATAAAACGTAAGTTATCTGTTATACGCTACAGTAATTATTCCTTATAAATGTCCAGGTGATCATATCGAAAGTCCCCAAGGGTGGGGGGGTAAGCTGAGGTAGTAGGGGGGGAAGGGGTCAAATTAGAATTATGCTTACTTCTAGGTAAATTTTATACATAAAATGTCCTTTAAATTATGTCGTATTATATTTTTAACCCCTTTTAACCATTTTTAACCATCAAAAAGATGGGTGATAAGTGTTTGACCGCTATGTTTGTCTGTTTGTGCCACCGTAGCTCGCTAACAGGTAATACGAATTAGATGCGTGTTAGGCAGCATATTTTCCGGCGCTGGTTCTTAGATAAAGTGTATCAAAATCGGTTCATCCATTTATTATACCTAGGTATATAGAGGTAAAAGTGGGAATGTGGGAAAAAATATTAGTTATATTTTTATCCAATTCGGTTTATCCATTTATTAGATTACAGCGGTGAAAGTGGGAATGAACAATAATCGAATGTGGTCAAATAATATACTCAAGCGGCATATTAAAATATAAAAGAGCAACGTGTTTTATCGAAATCGGTTCATCCGTTTATTACATTTAGGGGTGACAGTGGTTAGATAAATAAACCAAATGGAGCATCAAACGACAGGATATGACGTGTACATATAGGTATAATTAGATAATATGGTTCACATCAAAATCGGTTCTGCCATTTACTAGGTGTGGAAAGAGAAGGGTTGAAAGTCTGTGAAAGAAGAGGGGGATATGGGAGCGAGAGGATAGCCACACCCTGGAAATTTTGAACTCTACTCAAAGCCACATAGGCCTGGCTCTTGGCAATTTTTTTTCCTAAAGATACCACTTCTTTTGCCACTGTGATCCATTACAATTTGTGCACGGTTACGGCCCAACTTAAAAGATGTCAAGGAGCAACAAACTTATAGATATCAATATGATGTAGGAATGTAATATGGAGGTAGAGGTAGGTCTCGCTCACTTGAAAATATCACATGAAAATAAGAAACCGAAGTTAAAAATTTAAAAATTAAAAAGAAAAACCCAACGCAACGAAGGAAAAGGAATAAATAATAATTTTACAAACTTCCCGACGATCTTTAAAATTAAGTACCATTATAAAAAAATATAATTGTATATGATATGATAATGATGGTATGGCAGCCCCGATGACTTTGCTTTTTTATTTTTATAAATATTTAAAATGGTATTTATTTTTAAAGATCTTCGGGAAGTTTGTAAAATTAGTGAAACTTTTATTACATCGTCTCAAACTTTTTGGTCTGTGTAGCGCATGTCGCGTGACGGTCGGCTGCCGAGTAGGTATAAAGCAGTGTTCGGAGTCATTATCGTACAAATACGATAATTTTGTGCCTAAGTTTCACTTTTACCGTGGTTTCATAAAACCACACAACATTTTTTCCTTTTTCTATGCACTTTTCTTCGTTGCGTTGAGTTTTTTTTTTATTTAATTTTTATTGCACGGTCTAAACGGTTTAGTTACTACGGCGTGAGACAGGAAAGATCTGAGCGCTGAGACAAACGTCAAAACGCAAAGAAATAGAATCCGCTATCGATACTATAATTATTGTCTTAAGCGTATGATGTTTTGATAAGGATGAAGGTGAACAATCACCTTACCAACGACGACGACCACGAACAAAATTTTCATCCAGTCGTAATTTAACAAAATTGTGCAAAACACAATTAAAAATAAATTATTAAAATTTCCTGTCGTTCTGGTGATTGGAATTTTTATTTTTGAGATCAACGAATGAAAAAATAGATTTTTCGTAGAAACGGTTATATATATTGTCAAAAATATCCATACAAGGAAGGAATTTATTTTTATTTTTTAGCTGAGTTTAGTAATAAATTTTACTAACAGTTCGTTTAATTATTTATGGTAGTACGTGTTTATTCAATAAAAGTTAAGTAGTAACTACCTACTATGCAGTCACTATTCCACGCGGACGAAGTCGCGGGCACAGCTAGTGATATAATATTGCCTGTGCACCTAAATTCAATAAGATATCATCAAAAATTATGATTTCGTCAAAACTCTCATCGTTAAAAGCTTTTCATCCATTCCTATAAAACACAAACGCATACTAGGAACATATAACTATTTATAGAAATTTCCACATACCTAAAGTAGACTTTATTTTATTACTAACATCGTGTAATAATATTGAATAATACGTACGACTTTCAACATTCTCTAAATTATCATCACTCATTTTATTAATATTCTCTAAAACATTATGTCTCACGTCTCATCACACAAGATACACAAAACGCTACTGCTTTATTTATGCTTTTAATTATTATCTATAAGAAAAACCATTACATCATGACCTCTGAAAATATGATATTGATTTTCATTTCCATTCATGGTAATACAAAAGGCAGGTCAAATGAAAGTGGTTATGGTTTATTGACGCAAGATAAAATGCTCATATCACAGTTTCATTGTGTTTTGCTGAAACTCTATAAACAATATTAATTGGGGAGTTTCATTCCAAAGCCCATTAACAAAATGAAAAATTAATGATTAAGTTATGAAAAAGGCTTTATCTAGTATAATGTGTGATGCAAAGTCGAATTTAATTATAATATCATATTTTACAGTATAAAGGGGCAATTACTTGGTCCACAATATCGAACGACTTGGAGCGAGCCCAATTGAACAACCAGACAACCCAGGACAGGCCATTCTGGCGCATGAGAACGAGGAGAGCCGACCCCAAATAAAGGGATAAGGCAAAGGAAAAGAAGAAGACAAAAAAGGGGCAAAAGAGTTGATTTAAAACAATTATAACCATAAAATAATCATATCACTAAATCTGTCTGCAGTTCTTTAAAGTTTCGATAGAAATAAGGTGACATATTTTAGGTTGTTTATCTTTGTATTATTACCTATCTTGTAAAGTAAACATTTTGATTAAAAATATGCGACAATTTTATTTGCCTTTTCCGCAAGACGGAAATCTTTGCCCTTTGTAACAGACGTCATTGATTAAATGCTTATAATTAACAGACGTCACTATGTTTTATAGCTTTTTTATCATAATTACACATTTTTTGGGGGTAACCGGTAAGTTTTATTCTTTCCTAGCAGTTCTTATTCCAGTGTGGATAAGTGACTGTGCTGGGTACTGACTTACTCACTATTCTAACTACTACTCACTTATAACTCTATGCTTAAGCCTTTCTGAATTTACTTCGCCAAAAGATATATTCTCTCAAATATCTCTATATCCCTAGAAGTGATAATCCACATAGAATTTCCCAATTTAAGTCACATTTTACTCAGCAGAATCAACACGCAAAGCAAAATCTCCTTTGAATAATTACGGCGTCGTATTCAATTTCAGATGCATTTCGCCTTCTAAATTACAAAGGTTTTATTACTTTTGTATCAAAGGAGTATTTTAAGTAAATGATCCATCTACTTATCAAAGAATACATATAGTTTGTATTATTAAAATTAGAAGATAAGACTGTTTGTCAGGAGTTATAAAATTTGTTATAATTTTATAATAGTTACTAGCGGTCCGCCCCGGCTTCGCCCGTGGTTCATATTTACGTTTTCTCTACATAAGAACCATCCTCGTACTTAAAGGAATATAATAAAGAAAGGATTATCGAAATTGGTTCAGCCGTTCACACATGATGCCGTGACAACGCGAAACGGGTTTCATTTTTATATATATAGATTTGAAGATGATTGGCGCAGTAGTGTCTGACTAATATTAGACAGACTATTTTTATTATATAAATATTGCGCCAGGAATCGCGGCCCTCTTCACCCATCTTATTTCTACTACGAAGCCTGATGAAGTTTAATTTACTATGCTGGCCAAGTGCAGGTTGGAAGAGATATCAAACTTTTTCTTTCTAGGACATGAAGCTTCTTTTATGTTTTTCTTTCACCGAATGGAGCACAATTAGTAAAGGGACCTAGAATATTTCTGCGTCATTTTTAGGAAGACGTCTAGTATAGAATTTTATTCCAAACTAGCGGTCCGCCCCGGCTTCGCCCGTGGTACATAATATTTACGTTTTCTCTACATAAGAACCATCCTCGTACTTCAAGGAATATAATAAAAAAAGAATTATCGAAATCGGTTCAGCCGTTCTCGAGTTATGCGCTTACCAACACATTTTGCGATTCATTTTTATATATAAGAAGATTAAAGGCTTCCAATATTAACCAACCACTTTACTACAGAAATAATAATATGCCACGAAGCATAAGTTTTTTCTTACGTAGCCATTATTATTATTTACATAGAATATGTTTACCAGACGTCTCGTTTCGAAGTTTTGTCAAGCAATATCGAAAAGTTTTGATACTTATTTCATATCTAGAATATACATCATGCTTGAAAATAGTTCTTTCGTAATAAATGAAAAAGTAATGAAAATTTCACAACCTTATGTTGTGAAAATAAAATACAGGATAGTTTATATATAAATGTATTTATTAATAATTTAAGGCTATATTATACAAAACAATAATATAATACAAATTCGGACGATACAAATAAAAATCAACTTATTTATGTAATAAATACAATTTACAATTTTTATTTCTTCTTAGCTGGAATCATCAACGCCATTGCCGTAGTCACTGTAAACGAAAAAGACGATTCTAATTATGGTTTTTAATAAATTTAAATACTGAATTAAACTATTAATTTGATAATAAGGGACAAAAGATTATTTAGCATTCATTTAAAAGAATCCTTTTAATAGTGATCCGAAATTATTTATTGTAGCGTCTGTAATAGAAACCCGACCATTTTGGTCTTTCTCTTTTAATTAGATGCTTCATTAATTTTTTATTTCTTTCATCGATTTGATTTTGAAGATGATAATCATTTAGTGATAATAAAAAAAATGTTTATAAAATTGTAAACGAGGAAAAAATTGAGTCATTGTGAAGAGGTTTTGCTATGGAACTATACTAAACAGATTACAATTTTAGTAATTATTGAAGTGAAACTTCTGTAGGCGCGTTGAGAGTAATTTTCAAGTTCGCGTCACGGAAATACCGTCACGTCATAATAAAGCAAGTTTTGGGATCATTGCATCTTGCCAAAGAAGTTTCACTTCTGACAAGTGTGCTCGGCACGCATACGCTCTTTTTTCCAAGATAACGATTATTCTAAAAGGTCTCTTACCAGCCACGATAGCAGCTAATGCGAAAAATGGTACAGCACAGCCCATGTCCAGAAGAATAGGGAAAACAACATTCCCTACTACAGTACCGGTTCGTCCAATCGTCATTACTATTGACATGGCTAGCGATCTGAAAGAGAAAAATATAAATTTAATATTTTGAGTATTTTTTACTGATACACAAACATGTATCACTAATTAAAAGGTCGTAAAAATATCTGAATAGTGTTTATAAAGCATGCATTGAAAATAACACCTTATTGCGTGGCAGTAAAGTTCAAAATCTATTGCATCGCTTATTAGAAAACTCTGCCTAATACACACGTAGGTAGAGTTCTATTTCCGCGTGATTGTGAATCTATTTGTTTATTATACATAAATAGTAATTATTCACAATAAATACTCGGCAAGTTTTTCAAACACTATCTAGCCAGCTAGATTTCTTTTAGAAGTGCATTTGTGCTTTTGATTTATTTGCCTTTACATTGCATTGTAAATGGATAGCTAGCAATTTTGTTGCTTTACATATATTTTAAATATAATATTAATGAATTAATCCTATTTAAAATAATACATAATGCTTCCCAAAAAAATACCAAAAGTCTAATAGTCTCTCTTTTAATAGTTAGTAAATTCTAATTAAATTTCTATGTAAATGAAAAATTTAAAATTGACTTCTAACCTTAACTTCATCAGTCCACTAATTCGATTGACTGTTAATTTTCAGAGTAATTAATCAAATTGATATAATCTTTCATGTTTCACTTATTTACATCGTTAATCACTCGGAGGCAAAAAATATGAATATTATTTATAAAGAGATTAGTCAGCCGTTACGTTCGTAATATTAATTTGTTGGAAGCGAAAATGAGTGATGTTTAAACTTAGTTGTGACATGAGCCGATTTCTCTAAATATAGTTCTGTTTAGTATAGCTGTGAGAAGCTTTTTAAGATTGTATTATTATTATAAGGAAAGAACATTTGATCCTAATTTTCATATTATCACTGCTAATATAAAAAATAAATCACACAGACGATTTTTATTCTGCTTTAGTTCTTTCAATCATATTTTGATTACTTCGTTATTCAATTAAATTTTCTAAGTAAAGGAGAAAACTACTTATAAACCATTAAATTGTATTTCATTTAAAACGAAAATAATCTTAATCTTAATCTTATCTTATTTATTTTATTTATTTATTTATTTACACTTTATTGTGCTGGCATACAAATTAATCCTTAAAATTAAAACTTAAAAACTAGTCCAGCACAGAAGGCGGCCTTATCACTTAAGAGTGATCTCTTCCAGGCAACCTACTGTGTGGAGTAATATTATGAAAGAGGAGGTAGGTAGTATGTAGGTATGTATGTAGTAGGTGTATTCTTATCTTAATATATTATATAAATCTCGTGTCACAATGTTTGTCCATAGTGGACTCCTAAACCACTTAACCGATTGTAATAAAATTCACACACCATGTGCAGTTCAATCCAACTTGAGAGATAGGATAGTTTAAACATGTAGGTACCACGGGAGAAGCCAGGGAGGACCACTAGTTCTTCTATATAATATCATAATAATAATAACAAAGGAAACATTATGAACAGTTTAAGTGTTGCAACGGTTATTAGTAAAATAATTACATCTTTAATAATGGCTTCTCAACTTTTCGACTCATTCTTAATCGCTTCAGAAATCAAAAGAATACTATGTTCAAAGAAATTTCTTATAACAAAGAACTTCGAGTCTATTGTCGTACAGATTTAAGTTCCCAGAATGAAACACTTTAAGGTGAAACTTTATTAAAATGAGAGTTGAAATCAAATTAAAAATTAAGCGACTGATTCTTTTAGATGCAGTTTTGAGTATTCTATCCGTTTGAACTGAAAGGGATATTTTTTGGATAAATTTTAGTTATAACAAAAAATAGACATAACATTTATAGACTAGAATATAGTAGTTCAAATTTCAATACACAAAGGTACTACAACAGGTACGTACATCTATACTTAATATTATAAAGCTGAAGAGTTTGTTTGTTTGAACGCGCTAATCTCAAGAACTACTCGTCCGATTTGAAAAATTCTTTCGGTGTTGGATAGCCCATTTATCGGGGAAGGCTATAAGCTATCTATCATCATGCTAAGACCAACAGAAGCGGAGCCACCCAGGTGAAACCGCGGGGCGCAGCTAGTATAGTCTATAGGGTGCTCTTAAGTTTATTCAACGATTTATTTAAATATCTATAGCACAGATATTAATTGATATTAACTTTTTATTTAAAGACAGAATACCTCCCTCATCTCAGAAGGGCAAAGTTTAATAAATATAAACATGAGGTTACAAAAGTTCATCAGGCATATTTGCTGAACTATACGTATCCGTGGAAGTCAATTAAAAGTTCACGCAGAGAGATATTTACAGATTATGCTAATAATATCTTGGAGTTTAATATTCTTTAGCATACAGATAAGGTTACACGTGGTAATCTCTACGTATATGAAAAAGAATCCCTATTTCCCTTGGTCATGGTATTAAGCGTGCAAAACTAGACCACTTTCAATAATTATTTTTTGTCGTATTCGTTATTGCCAGAAGACGAATGGTATAAAGGAAAACTTCAAGAAAATTGCACATAAAAAAATGCGTAAACTTAACGCCTATATTTAAAATTTCACGGGTTTGACAATTTACACGAAGACAGGGTAAGGTTTATTGTGTCAGCTAAATATATCTAAATATAAAGTACTCACCGTATGTTAGTTGGAAAATACTCCAGAACCATCGTCTGCGTTAAACTAGCCATCACTTGAGAGACAGCCACATCAGTAGAGAATAAAGAGACCATAGCTGTCTTTGAATTGGTCCATCTTAAGGCCATGGTTAGAGCAATAGCGATAGTACCGCAGATAAGGTAAAGATTCCGTTTACCAAGTTTGTTCACAAGGATTCCGCTGATGACGTAGGGAACGAAACAAATAGTCCCCAATATAACATTGTTGATGTACGTCTCAGTACCACTGCGTGCCTGGGAAATGATAATCAGAGTATTATAAATCAGAATTATATTAAGAATACAAAACAAGCCTACTTGAATTATGAGTGAGTAATTCAAGAAATCGTGCAGAATATTTTTGGTATTTCTGTAGATTAATCGTATACATTTTACAAGATAGCAAGCCACGGTATTTGTAGCGTCATTATTTGTAGATAATTATATGACAAATTGAATGAATGACAAAGAAACTTGCACAGAATTAAATGTATTAAAAATACAAATATTTAAAATGTGTCTCTGTTTTAATTTACATCGTCAATGCTACTTTATCGCCAGAATTTATCGAATTTTCCTCAACAACTGAAACTGACAGGTACAAACAGTTAATTTTGTTAATTTTTAAATACATATTTTCCTGTAAAAGTTGACTCGAGGGCAATTGTTTCGAACTTTATTTTATCGTCACATTTACGTAATATTTTTTATCAGTATATGAACATAATATGTTCACAGATACATGCTTCTTTAAGCATTTTATTGACTGTTACTACTACATGCATAAAAAAAGTTCAACTTTATAAATTAAATATTAGTTTAAATGAGGCATTAGTCGGTTCCTGCTGTCTGTTTTTCTGTCCCTGTGTACGCTTATCTTTAAAACATCGCAACGGATTGTTAATAGATAGAATGCTTCTCGAGTAGCCTCGATTTTAGTACAATTGAAAAATTAAAATGAATATGAAAGTGAAAAATTATTTAATAAATTATATTTCAGCAAAAAACACAATAACAATACAAATTTAACAAGATTGGAATTTGCTGTAGCTTATTACACAGTACGAGCATTAATTCTAGCCTAATTTTTGTAACCTGATAAATAAATAAATAAATAAAACACTTACAGGTACACAAACATGTTCACTGCTAACATTATAAGAACGCAGCTTTACATCCTCCGTGTATGTGTCCAACATAACACACATGTCGGAGGTTTGGCTCGAGTAGTGCTCAAATATGGCTGACAATTGCGGAAACCACATACGCAATACACTGTAACTGTAAGTTAAAATTTTAAACATCAGTTTATATTTTTTAATTATCGTGTTTTTTCTAGCTTAAGGACTAAAATGTACCACTGGAGAAAGTTGTTCACACGACGCAGGGAATCCTAGTGTGGGAGCGAGGGTTCTTAATTTCTGTGTATCATAATATTTTGGTAAATAAAATTTTAAATTATCATTTTAGTGTCATTTTTATTTTAAACTTAACTCAAAGCTAAAGAAAAAGTCATGGAAACAAAAATTCCACCAAAATATTCACGATTCATGAAATAAAACAGTGCGAACTACTTTAAAAGTTCGCTTCTTTTTCTAACTTATGTTTCGACTCATCAATAATGACAATACTTTCCAAATATACTTCAACTTCCTAAAATGTTGTAAGAAGTTCAGAATAAAAGATGAAATAATTTGATTTCCTAATAGGTACATGCTTTCATTTTCCTTGAAAACCTAATTAATTATGGGAGCTAGTTATTTAGATTACGGTACTTATGTATTCGTACACGAAAGGCTCATTATTATTTATTTTTTAAGAACTGTTTACTGCCGCCATAATTGAGTCACAGGTGCTATTTAAGGTATCTCCTGATCAACTAAACGGCCATATTAGTCTAAATCAGTCAAAACAACCAAAATTTTTAAAGATAATTCATAATGGAGACACAAAAAGTACTTAAAAGTTTACTTCAATAAACAAAATTGAGTTTGAACCACTGCAGCACTAATGGACAAGATTGAGTTACATTCACTTTAGCTATTACGTTTTAAAGAATGGAAAGAGATATAATAAACATTGGAAAGCTTGTTTAGTTCCCATAAATAAAGTTAAAATAAGAGATTTTTGAAGTGAAACTTATTTAGGCGCGTTGAGAGTAAAATTTCAAGGTCGCGTCATGGCAATACCGTCACGTCATGGAGAAAGGCGACGGTTTGGTATCTTTGAATCTTGCCAAAGAAGTTTCACTTCTGACACGTGTGCTTGGCACACACGCTTCTTTAGAAATCTTGTATCTATAAAATGGATAGCTATACTGTGGCAGTTTTTAGTTCCAAACATTATTTTCAAGAAGGAGCAATAGATCTTCTATCTCACTATCTACAAGTGCCTTAAAGCCACGGACTAAAGCTCAAATCTCTCCATTCTCATAAATTAAACCACCTATTTAGGTAAACAAAAGCAATTACAATTTACGATAACAAAGCGTTTTTGTTATAAATTATGCACATTGTGGATAAAACCACGCAATTATTAAACTCAAATTACCGGTGATAAATCGAGTTTGCGGTCGCTGCACCTGATTTTTATCCTCATTCTAATGTATTCATAATAGATTTGACATTTTCTAATATTCAATTATTGTAAACTATTTGTATAAATGCAAATCCCAATTGTATATCTAAGAATTGATTGATCGTCTTCTCTTACGTATTTTAGAGTATTTCATTAATATATCAAGATGATATTGTTATATTGAATCACTGTATTTGGAATCTCCATGCAGATTTGTCGAATATTTGTTCGTAATAGGTGCTATGAAACTCAACTAAAATTTGCTTGTATATTATATATATACTAGCGGTCCGCCCCGGCTTCGCCCGTGGTACCTCCATGTTTAAACTATCCTATCTCTCAAGTTGGATCGAACTGCACATGGTGTGCGAATTTTATTATAATCGGTTAAGTGGTTTAGGAGTCCATTGAGGACAAACATTGTGACACGAGATATTTTATATATATTATTAGGTATACATATATATATAAATCTCGTGTCACAATATCGTAATATCGTTTTGAGTAACTACTTATTTTTACAAAGACTCATTTTCAAACAATTTTATCTTCAATGAAATAAGGTGTTACAAGCTACACACAAAATTCTTATAAATACTTACAGTTTCATAGAAATGAAGTTCAATATACAGAAAAGTATCAAAAACCACAGCAAAGGTCTCTGAAACATTGGTTTGATGTTATGTAATCCGGTCGTGAGTTGACTCTTGATTGACGTGTGTTCTTCAGACTTCTCATTGAAGGCATGCTTATTTTTGTCTTTCCATAAGTCTTTGTACTGTAAATGTAATATAATATTATATAGCGGAAACCGTTGTGACTTTTATGTATGTTTATAAAGGTTTCACATAAAAACTACTGAACTAGTTTTAAAATTGAAACGAATATTAACAGAGAGAGAGAGCACGGGCCGTATTATGACCTCTTATTTCCAGACAGTTTACGCCCTGGGGCCGTCTTATGACATCATATTCCCAGACAGTTTACGCCGTGAATTGAACTGACTGGCAAATTCATATTATTGCATATTATATGGCTGGTGATTGCAATCATAATATGAATTTGCCAGTCAGTTCAATTCACGGCGTAAACTGTCTGGGAATATGATGTCATAAGACGGCCCCAGAGTTTGCAAATAAAACAACGTTAACGCTAGAGTATGAGTTGGAAACATAATACTAGGAAACATGTGTTGTTGAAGTGAAACTTCTTTATTTAACATCTTCATATCTTATCTTACTACTATTATAAATGCGAAAGTTTGTGAGGATGTGTGTGTGTTTGTTACTCTTTCACGCAAATACTACTGAACCGATTACAATGAAATTTACCACACATATAGAAGGTAACTTGGATTAACACAAAGGATAGGTTTTATCCCGGAAATCTCACGGGAACGGGAACTATGCGGGTTTTTCTTTGAAAATGCGGGCGAAGCCGCGGGCGGAAAGCTAGCGTTTTTATATATCTTAGTACAAATATCTCGTTTTGTTGATACTACGCGCTATACTTATCATGTCTAATTTTCATCGAGCAAATTATAAACTTATTATTTAACTAAAATGTATTTGTTTGCATGGTTAGATAATTAAAATCATCAAACTTTTCAGGTTTCGTAATTTTTATTTGTTTATTGTTGTAACCTTAAACATAAAAAAATGTGTGAGTGTATTAGTGTACACGCGTAAGAAGTGAAACTTATTTTTCAAAAAATAATTTATTATATGCAACTTTACAGAATCACGCGTGGTAGGGATAAGAAAAAGATGGCGCGTAACGGAAAAATGTCACGCCTAACGAAAAAATGTTACACTAAATTTTTTTCCAACCCCGATAAAGAAGTTTCACTTCAATAAGCAATTTCCTTACATTAATTAAAAACTTTACTTCGAAAACCAAGGAATATAACTCAATTTACATTTGAAATGTGATCATATCACGAATTTCCTTACAACAAAATTGGGTCACACTGATATCGATTGTATCCCAAACGTA
>CAJQZN010043196.1:0-13912 GCA_907164685.1 Colias eurytheme
TGCGCTCTCGCAATTCTTAATAAACGACGATAATTTTTGTCTATCGCTGTCGAAAGGTTTTATTTTAAGTAAGACATTAAGAGGAATATTTTCGGTTTCAGACATAACGGAACACTGAGACTTAATCTCGTTTTTGGACATCTTTTACAAGGCAATAAAAAGTAACGAAACACTCACAGGAATGCGGCGATGACGACACGCAGCGACATATGACACCCTATTGTGTCGGTGGCGCGATGTATTCTTGTTACCGGGTTTCTTAATACACCGGTGATAGCCTTTGTGACTCGATGGCGAGCTATGAGGCTTGGGCTGGCTAGCTGGCTGGCTAGCTGGCTAGCTGGCTGGTTGGCTGGCTGGCTCGGTGGCTGGCTGGCTGACTCGGTGCCTGATAGTGAATCAGACACAGTGGAGCAGCGACGGCAGCAGCTGGTAACGGCGGAGGTACAGGTGCCGGGCAGTGAACCCTCGGCACAGGGAGAATCCTTCTTCAATTGGCGGTACTAGTACCCTCGTGAAGGGTTTCGTAGTAGGCCCACCGTGTGAATCGGGTCGACCTTGTCGGGGATGGGCGACCAAGGGATGAAAAAATCCCCTTTACTTCTGACACCAATGTTAGTTTGTGGTGTATTTGTGTTAAAAAAAAAAAAAAAAAATAGTAAAAATTATTTATTTTCACAGATGTTGATGATGAAGTGCCAGATGAGTCCATTGTAGAGGAATTTTAGTGTACTGCTTTTTATAGTATCCTGTATTAATTTGTTGTTGTGTATTTCCCTATATCGTCTTCAATAATTATATTATTGATACCGTTCTTAACATACGCTAATGTGTGCGGATCATATTTTCTTAGCTCGTTGGCTATGTGTCTTCCCAATGAAGAGTATGGATTATTGATGTATGTCAAAGACTTTTGCAAGTATTCAAGGGCTTCTGCGAGCATATCTGCCGAATCTTCCTGTGGCTGCGTTTTCTTCCATTTATGTTGAAAATAAATGGAATTTTCCCCACTCTATTGGAGCGATGGATGGAAAACATGTTATGTTGCAGGCACCGATTAACAGTGGCATTGATTATGATAATTACAATTTCCAATTGTCCGATGACACATTTCGCCAACATAGCCACCCATGCGGTTACCTTCGGACTATGCAAAGGTCGTTGATGGAGCAGTCCTGGATTCGTGTTGCCCCAGAAACGACAATTTTGCCGATTGACATAGCCGTCCAAATGAAAGTGAGCGTCGTCACTAAAGAAGATGTTCTGGCAATCGTCAAACTCCTCCAACATTGTGTTTACAAAATTCAGTCTTTAATCAAAGTCGGTTTCTCTTAATTCCTGTAAGATCTGAATTTTGTAAGGCTTCAAATTCAAATCAGACCGCAAAATTCGATGAACAGTCGCTCTGGACATGCCTAATTGTGACTACCGTTTTCTAATGCTTATTTGAGGTTGACGTCGCACCGAGAATTCCGAGAACTGAAATTCGGTACAAGTATATCATCGCAACTATTATCAGAGATAATACTAGAGACCTGTGGAGCAATCTGTAAAGAGCTTAAAAATTATATGAAGTTAAGTATACGTTTAAAAATAAAAGACATACAATTTACATACAGCGTTATTTATTTTTTAATCAATATTAGTATCAAAATATTTATGTACCGAAACAAATCAAACTAAGTAGGTATTATAAAATCAAATAAGGTGGGTGACATCAACTGACATGACAATTTTTTATTTTTTTTTTAAGAACCAAATACTGGCTTAGTTCTGATCCACTACCCGTAAAAACATTGTGTCATTTCTTTAGCACCACTTCCCCTTGTACTAGGTTCTGGTTCTGATGTTGATGTTCTGAATTCTGATACGGTGTCATCAGGTAATTGGGTAATTGTTTGTTAGAGGTCATTTGTTACTAATAACGACATGTTATCTTTCTCTTTTCTCGTTCTCTTCAAAAATCCTCGGAACGCGCTAGCTAATGCCGCACTCCCCGCTCCCCTCTGTAGCGCTGGCTAGTCTAGACACACTTTTGAAATAGTTGGGTACTTATGAGACATCCTGTATATTAAGTGCCATAATTTTCTTTTTTAGAAAACCTATTTTACTAGAGCCAATTAAAGCAACAAAAGGTATATTTGTACAACTACATCTGAAAAAATACTTCAACTAATGCTTGATGCACTCTGTTAGTTTGTGGTGTATTTGTGTTTAAAAAAAAACACAAAATTAGTAAAAATTATTTATTTTCACAACACAACTTTTATACACACACAATATATATATTTCACTTTAGGATTCACAGTATAGAACTTAACGAATTCTATAATATAGAATAGGGATTCGTCACCTGCACCCCGCGCGGTTACTGGTACTGGTGCTCCTCTCAGGCTAAGCCGGTGAAACCGTAGCTTAGGTGGTTATGCGACCATTAAGAGAGAAGCCCGTAAATACATACAAAGCCGTAAGTACATACAATATTGCTGACACCGCGATATAGGCCGGTGGGGTTTATAGCCCAAGTCAGCAATATTGGACGGTGTAACAGCTCGTTGTTATGAATGAACGATTCAAAAGTGTCTTGAAACTCGAGCCATTTAAAATATGAGTCATCGAAATTTACAATTTTTATCATAGACAATCTTAAATTAATTTCGTTACTAGGACCGCAATGACTTGAGTTTCGGACTTAACACTTGCAATTTCATACTTATCTTTGTCAAGTAATTTTTAGGAACGTAGCTATCATGGAAATAAAGTCAATTTCGGCTTCCATCGAGGTTGGATTTTCAAAGTCGAACTGCGTGAACAATGCACGAAAACGATCCAACCTCAATGCAAGTCCACTTCTTGTCAAGAAATATGATCGATGTCTAAAAGATTTTTAATACATATTAAAGTTGGTAACACGTGCGTCGGCCGGGTTCCCACTATCCCGGTCGACCTGCCGGAAACCGGATACCGGGCAGAGTTCACATTACACCGGATCAAATTCAAATTCAAATTCAAATTTAAATTGTCTTTATTTGCTGAATGTAGTTACATAGCTGAGGTACAAATTTTATAGGTTCTTAGACATTCTGCTCGTAGTTGAGCGTGCAAATATCTTAAATTATAAATTACATTATACATAATACTTCACACAACACTATATCTCAATAATAAAATAAAATCAGATATAATATACAGTAATAAAATCGGACAAGTACCTCAGTTGAATTTGGACCTGTGCAAAAAATGGACGACAAAATTGTGTGGTGGTTGTACAAAAGGTGTCTATAAGCGCTGAACTACAATGACCTAAAATTTCAATATTTAAAATAGGGCGGTCTTGCGTGATGATATTATTCGACGTACTACCAACATTAAAACAGTCTTGTGTCGTAGTTAGTGAATAAAATACATTACGTTGAGGTTGTGGTTCATTCGAACTAGTAACATTACAAGTCAAACTCGATACATTATTTTTGCATGTTGGACAATTTGTTCGTACATACCCTTTTTCACCACAACCATAACAAACAAGGCTAGACTTATTATTACTAGACGATACTTTAGAGTCTTTCTTTGGGCACAAATCACGCGTATGACCTCGACCTTTGCAATACACACAGAATAACTTTGCTTCACTCGCGGTATTAATTTTATCGGCACTTAAAAATTCAAGTTGAGAATAGTACCATAATTTTGGTACGTATATTTGGTCGGCTCCTGAACCTGTTCGTTTCTTTACTGCACTTTTTTCTTTTCTTTGCGGTGCCGTCGTTAACTTCGCCTGGCTTTTGATACCTTTTTCATTCTTTCTGACATATTGTGGAGTATTTTTAGGGACATCAAATAAAACTCTTTGTTTTATCTGCGGCTACAAATAAGGACTATCAAAACTTAATAACACACAACACATACTACAAATGATAGGAAAACTATGTAAGTGTAACAGGTGAAGTTTGGGTATTATTTCTTATCTTCGCCTGCCTTGTATTTGATATATAGATACAAATCTTAAACTCTAGTAAAACTGTTCTTAATCATCATCTTCCATTTTTCTTTGTGCTTGGATTCTTATTATTCCCATCATTCATTGGTTATTTTGTTTTTGTTGAATAGAATTTAAAAAAGCATTTAATGCGTTATCGTCAAGATCAAGACCAATCTCTTCCCGTGTGTTAATATTATTTGGATTCACGTTTGTTGAAGTTGGTGTTGTTTTTTTTTTATGCTATAGGATAGCAAACGAGTAGACGCGTCGCCTGGTGTTAAGCGAAACACGCCGCCCATAAGCATCCACTCCACTGGGAAGAGGATGTGTTCCTGTCCTCAAAAAGGAAAGAGAGGTTGTTATTTGATTTGGAGGTTGCGCATCAAAATCATTTGAATTTACACCAATTATGGGCGACGCGCTTTCTTGAGATAATTGTAATACATATTGTGGTTTAGACTTGTCCCTGAAAACCAATTCCTCTGCATCGGTAACTATTATAAAACTTCACGTTTCCCACGAATTTGTATATCTTCCGAAATTTTTTTTATTATCCTTCGCTTTTAAGTGATATTGTCGTTTTTTTCTTGCTCAGCAGCATATAATTCTGGATTTTGTTTAATAGTTGAATGTTTTTTTTCTTCTAGCCATTCTACGTCTTTCTAATTCTTTAAGTTAATCTAAGTTTTGACATGTGAATCATGTGATGATGAATGAAATGAATAAACTTTTTTATTTAATATAGTGTTTATTTCTATACTATCTACTAATATAAGACAAATTAACAATTTAAATAGAATGACAAATTAAAAAAGAATAATAAAAAAAATAATTTCAACGTATACATATAATCTCGGTGAAAGTTATGGACTGGGCATTTTTCTGGCAACTTCTGAAATTGCATTAGCAATTGACAACCTAGCATTTCCAATATTGATAACATTCTCTGACAAATTAGTTGATGCTTGCGCTGTAATTTTTTCGGCTTCAACCCGCCGCGCTTCGATATCCGTCATCTGCTGCATATCAATATCCACCGTTCTCTGTATTGAGGACCGGCGTCGGCGGGGTCGCTGTGGAAGGGTACTTTGAAGTGGCGTCGCAGGCGCAGGTACTGAAATATAAACATAAAAAATGTAAAATCAGCACTTGAAACATCATGTTACAAATTATTTATGCTTAGAAAAAAGTCAATAAAATAGTGAAGTGTTACATGTTCGAGCTGTAACAAAAAATCCCAAGGTTGAGTGACTGATGGGTTTATGGAGCATATTTAAAATATTTTAAAATTCCTAAACTTTTGTACAAATATTTACTCGTGGGTAATTCTTTGTTGGGCAGAGAATTAAAACGCAGTTACTAAATCACATCGTATATTCGTATCACAATCGACAGCCATATTGAAAAGTGAATACAAGGAAAAAAGTAAAGCGCGAGCTATACGTTTATAAGTACAGATAACAAAATTAGATTTAATCTGTAAATGACGCGCGGACTTCGTTTCACACACGAACATTCTTGTACTGCTTCATTGCGTGACGTAGTAATTGTGGAAATATCCATTTCCGCACTTTCTGGTATTAAAATGTTTTCCACTACTGGTGCAGACTGAAAAGAAGAAAAGAATATTATAAAATTTATGAAATATTGAGAATTCTAAATGTAATGTAATGTAAATTTCTATTAAAATATTGTACATATTTTATATTACCGATTGAGTGAATCTTGTATAACGCGTCGCAAATTCTTGTCCCCCCATTACTGTCACTAATCTATTGTCTAGGGCAGACAACACTGCTAGGTTGTCTGTCCCTCCCCCAGTACGTGTCATTGAAGCCGAGAGATCTGCACAATGTTTTTTTAAAGCACATTTCTTCTCAGCCCAATAATGAAAACAAATGCATTTTTATCTTATTGTTAATGATTTAAATGCAGTTTATCTAAATTGTTCAAAATATCTGAGGCTCGACTTTGAGACTTGCTTCATGTTTGAATTTTAATGAAATTATTTAATTGATACTAGATATTTAAAGTAACAAGTATTACCTTAGCCCAGCCTTGTCCATTTTTAATTGCTCCTCCAAGACAATTCAATGAAATCTCTAATGTTTCCCATTTTCTCTTTGTTTCCAATTTACCGTGCGTTGTCCGAAACACTATGCCCGGGTTTTGTTCGAGAAACTCCACCAAACCTTCTAACTGAGCATAACTTGGGCGATTGGACATATTTACTAAAATTGAAACTTTTATAATTCGCAACAAAATACAAATATTACATTTTATTCATATTTAATCAATTAATTTATCTACACTAATATAATAAAGAGAAAGATTTGTATGTGTAAACACACATTTATTTACAAATGTAAATAATAACAAATATGACATCGGAAGACGATGAACACTGCAAAGCGTCTATATTAGATAATATTTGCTTGTGCTGTGATTTTTCCACTCTTTTCAACTTGTTTTTGGATATTTTTTTTTTTGCATTTGCCCAACACATTATTATTTTGGCATTAGGTCCAAAAACTTTTAAGAATGTATTTTGTATGGTTTTTGCTGCATCAGAGATCAATACTTCTGGAGTCAAGTCCTTTTTGTGTATAGAAGAAACACTGTTCTTAAGAGCCGTAAAAACAAATGTAAAGTAAGCAGATCGTTCCGTGGATGTTACGCTTAAAGCAAATGGATGAAAACTTGTGTCACGTTCAGTTTTTCCAACGATGAGTGCCGGAAAACCCTGCCAGATTAATTTATAAGTTGCATCAGCGTGAACAATTTTACAATCGCTTGCGAGGCTCAGTAAATATTTAGTTGATAACATAAAACGAAAGTAGCGGTCTTTGTCATCGTCAGAAACATCGTAAATCAATATAAAGTTTTGCATTCACTTTGAGTTAGCAAATTTTTCTAGATCCTTCAATTCGCTAATAGTGAGGACTGCTTGAATGGCTGCGAGTAAATGTCCCATCCACTACCTTATCAGTGTTTCCTCCGAGAATTTTTTTCGAGCCAGGTCTCGCATTCGTCGTAAAAGTTGAGAAGGCTTGTGTTCCCCCAACTCCAGTTCAATAATTTCTGTACCTGGCGCACTTCCGATTCTTCATAAACTACGAGCACCCGGTATTTCAGAGCTTATTTTTTTGTATTGGGTGGTGCCAATACGATGTCACTAACCTGCTCAACAAAGAGTATAGTAATACTTACCGCCCGCGGCTTCGCCCGCTTTCTCTAAAACGATTTGAGATTTAAACTGCACATGGTGTGCGAATTTTATTATAATCGGTTGAGTGGTTTAGGAGTCCATTGAGGACAAACATTGTGACACGAGATTTATATATCGAAACTAGCCGTTGATAATTACCTGGATATATCGGGAAATAATGTTCCAGTTTAATGTTCATATAGGTAGGTAGCTTGTATGAAATATTCTACTAAAATTTGGTCTATCATGTACATGAACATTGAATGAACATGAACAAATAATACTTACTACAAATAGAACCAATATTTTCTTTCATTTTCTATTTTTATAATGTCTTCTTTTTTTTATAATATTCACTAGCAGCTAATTTTATGTCATCTTTGCCCTCATATTGAATTTTTCCACATAAAATTCGATTTACTGATTTGCACCAGCTGTAAATTAATATATTTATGGTATTATAAAAAAAAAGAAATAATTATAATTGATCCGTATGAACGGGGCATTTAAAGGGATAAGTCACCATCAAGTTACAAATGTTAATTATGTTAATTTTTAAGTTACTTTTGGGTAAATTTTTGCACAACGTTGAACTTGTTATAAATTGAATGTCCTGGAAGCAACTCGCAAGCTCTTGGCTTAGATAACAGAGCCATTTTTTATGGTATTCTTTCTTTTTGATAAACTCGTTATATTTGCTATTTTCATTGCCAATTAGGGTTTGTCTGCAATATTGACATGTCTTTACAACATTTTTTAAACATTTTGTGAGCACCCAACCGCAAACAAAATTTCTCTGACCAGCATCATTTTGATTAGGCAAATTTTGTTTAATAATCTCTTCGTTTAGCGGAATTATTTTATTGTCTCCTCACTTTGCCTTTCATTCTGTTCTTCAATATTAGTTGTAGTGTCTTTATTACTTACACTATTCTGCAGGAAAGATAATCTTGAAAAATACATATATCGGGCTCCTTTACGAGCACCTGAATCAGAAGGAGTTGTTTTTTCTTTTTTGTATTCTTTATTGTAGCTCTGTGTGGCCGATTTTACCCTCATTTTATTAATTTTTTCCGGATTTATATGTTTTTCCGTGACCTTGTGTAATAACCTTAGCTCCCCGTATGACTTATCGGCGGCATATACACTTTGAAAGTACTCCCATTTTACAATTTTTGTTTCCTTTTCAAATGTGTATGCCATATTTTTTGTCATTAATTATTTCGTAGACCCTTGATCAAATGGGGAGCGTCATAAAGAGGAATAATTTTTTTACTGTTGACACAGGAAAAATCACAATCTCAACAGCATCAGACATAACATCTTCAAGAATAGGTACGAAATACTCTCACGAACTGTCCTGTGTATACGCGATGGTAATACTGGCATGCAAGGGCACAGTATGCATGCCAGTATTACTTGCAAATGTATCCGCAGTTTGCCAGTTACTCGTACATGCCAGTAACTTTCATACCAGCTACTTTCCTGATTTACTGGCATGTGTATCCCCGCCCTTAAGGTTGTATGGTAGTTATATACATACATATTATGTTATTATGTTGTCCCATTTATTTCATTGAGGTAGGGTGTTGAATAAGATGGAACATTATCTGTGGTTTGTTATATGGCAATGTAATTGATGTGACAAAAAGTTTTCTCTCTCACTCTTCTCGCATATCTAAACTGTCATGGTGGATTTGTATCTTTGCTACTGCGCATATAATTGTGTAATAATAAAACTATATCAAGAATATTGCGTATCTTTATTTTAATCCAACTTCCTTCACCTCTTGGGCTTTTATTGGTCATTCTCTTATATAGTTTTGACAGTGCATTTTCTTCATTAAATGACACTGCAGAAGCATCGCATCGCGTCTGATACGAATTTTTAAGAGAAATATTTACTCTCTTCCCTCCTACGTATTTTGCAATAATGCTGTGATAGCGTTCTACAACGTTACTGTCCACGTCTTGACCGATTTTGATGATTTTTTTTTTTAATTTTTGATGATAAACTTACATTTGATTAAATACTTAAATTTAAAAAATAATAAAAAATTACTTGCAATTTTAGTAAAATGCATTTTTTTTCAAAAAAAGACTCATACATGTTTTTTTAATCTTATCTAATTCCTCATCATTTTTACTTTAAAATACCATTTACTTCATAATTGTAACTGTTACAACTTGCAAATTACGATTGCTCAAAGTTAACCCTTTGTGCACTAATCTTGTCAAATATATCTTTATTTTTCAGTACAACGAAGTAATATGGAAATAAAACTGACAGTTAATTTAAAAGCAAGTTAATTTATTTTAAAAATTGCTCAATATGCTCACCGTTTTCCCTTATACAGTAAAATAAGCGTCTCCTTACTTCCCTTTCTAAATCGGTTGTACCCGCCAACATAGCCCTAACTTCACTAGCCGCTTCAAGTATTCTCTCGCGTAATTGTTCCACATTTTGAATTTCGACACTGTAAACGTAGTTTTTCATTGTACCCCACACAAAAAAAGTCCATTGGAGTCTTGTCGGGTGATCTTGGGGGCCACTGGATGTCCATATCGCCCATTCCATCGCCTCGGGAAGTAAGTATTTAAATACTCTCGCACGGAAAGAGTGGCATGTGGCGGAGCTCCGTCGTGCATAAAAAACATGCCTTGTAAGTACAACAATGACACTTCGTTCAGGTAGCCTAGTAAATGATTTTGTAAAAAGTTCAAATATCTTTCGACGTGAAGCGTGCCTTCCAGGAAGTGAAGGCCAACTAAACAGTTTCCTATTACCCCTGCCCACACATTTAAGTGAAACCTGTGTTGAGATGACTCAACTCTGATCGCTTTCGGGTTCTGCTCAGACACCACGTGGGCATTGTGACAATTGAACACACCATCTCTCGTAAACATCGATTCGTCTGTCTAAAGTATGCTCTTTAGAAAGAGAGGATTGTTTAATGCACGCTCCATTAAAACGTTTGCAAATTGATAACTTGAAGATAAGTCCTGCGGAATTAATCCTTGTACTGGCTGATAATGATAAGAATGCAATTGGTGCGATTTGAATAATTTCCATACTGTCCAATGGCTGATGCCAAGAATCCGTGCCGCTCTCCTCGTGCTTATGTTTGGGTTATGATTCACTAGATCCAGAATCCTTTCCATACGTGGCGAAATCCGTACTCCAGGATGATCCAAATTCATATTTCTGAAAAGTGTTCTATCCCGAAATTTTCGGTCTACAGACTGGATCATGCGCGCCGGTAGTAAACGACGATTTGGGTACAGTCGCTGATATTTATGACGCGCAGCTCTCGCCGAACAATTACAGTAGCCGTATAATAAATACATGTCTGCCATCTCGGTCAAATTAAACGGACTAGCCATTATCAAGTACGAGTAACTGATACTGAAACAAACTGTGAGCGTCGAAAAGAAGAAGAAGAAGTACTGCCACATCCCCCGTTTAAACAATAACAATGCAGGGTCGTGTAACAGGTTAAAAAAGTTCCTTAGAAAAAAAGTAGTTACTTTTGTGCAGTCACAATTTTAAAACTATAACACTATAACAATTATGAAATAAATGGTATTTTAAAGTAAAAATGACGAGGAATTAGAT
This sequence comes from Colias eurytheme, assembly GCA_907164685.1. Lineage (NCBI taxonomy): Eukaryota > Metazoa > Arthropoda > Insecta > Lepidoptera > Pieridae > Colias > Colias eurytheme. The sequence goes on from CAJQZN010043196.1 coordinate 10,807, forward strand.
AAGATTAAAAAAACATGTAGTTGTATGGGTCTTTTTTTGAAAAAAATTGCATTTTACTAAAATTGCAAGTATTTTTTATTATTTTTTAAATTCAAGTATTAAAATATCAGGTAATAAACTAGGGAATACATTCGTTTTAATCTGCAAGTACATTGATTAAGCAACAAAATTTAAAAAAAATCATCAAAATCGGTGAAATACAATCGAGTACAGACGTGTTTTTTAAATAATATGACTAAAATTGTAAAGTTACAATTAAAATAGTCGTATTTTTTGAAATATTTAGAGTGCAAGAATTAAGAAAAGCATTAAGAAAAAGAAACGATACCAAATTTCATGTGAGGATGTCACCTATCCACACTGAAGTGATGTGACCAGGTCTCCCTTACACCCTGTATATTGTAATAAATAAATTCGTCAGGATCTTCCAACTATAGCTCACTAAAATGAGTTTTTCTATTTCGCCCCATTGCATTAGAGGAAACATCTTCAAAATCCTTTATAAAAGTTTCGATGTCATAAGCATCATCACCTGAAAATGGCGTCATTGATTTCTCCAAGTCATTGAAGGAAATACGCGGCGATGGTTCACCACAATCATCATCATCTTCAAGTCGTTTCGGCGGCATGTATATTGTATAGATAAGTCTTTAATTTTTTGGAGCTTCTCCCACAACTTACTAATTTACAATCGTTTTTAAAAACTTCATATGCCTTATCACAATTAAAATTGAAATTAAAATAAATGAGGAGTTCATTTTTTATTAAATTGATAGATGCTTTATTTCTATCCGGCCGAATCTATTCTATCTTATTGCCGGCGGCAACCAAAAGCAGCGCGTGCTGCAGGTTAAAGAGGCATTTTTAGAAATCTGTCAAATGTTGCCTATTAAAAATACTCTACTATAGTAATACTAGACTAGATTTCCGCCCGCGGCTTCGCCCGCGTTTTCAAAGGAAAACCCGCATAGTTCCCGTTCCCGTGGGATTTCCGGGATAAAACCTATCCTATGTGTTAATCCAAGTTACCCTCTATATGTGTGCTAAATTTCATTGTAATTGGTTCAGTAGTTTTTACGTGAAAGAGTAACAAACATCCATACATCCATACATCCATACATCCATACATCCATACATCCTTACAAACTTTCGCCTTTATAATAGTATTAAGATTAAGATAAGATAAGATTAAGATTAAGATAGTTGAAAAAATTGAATGCACACACATCATAATATAAATGGTTGCCGTCTATTTCTATTTATTTGTAAAATTACTTTTATTCTGCCGAAACTCAAAAATAATTATATACAGAGCAAGGATAAAGTTCTGGGCCCATAACCTGATGGGTTTTAGGCAGGAAAAAGTAAAGATTGATAAATAAACTTGAGATACTTTATTAGACGATATGCGTAGCACAAAGGGTAAAGGCGGAAGAGAAAAATTATACAATGACAGATTAGTATTTGACATACACACATTTGTTTATATAAACTCCTTTCACCAACAGCGAATCTGTAGATAATTTTAGATATATCTGGGGTTATATGTTGGTGTATGTTAAGGAGAGCTAAACCTGTGAGCCTTTCTTCCATCATATTCGCCCTTAACCAAGTTTTAACCCGTCTTAGTGTGGAAAACGATCTTTCGGAAGTCGCCCCGCTTATGGGAAGTGTTGCAAGTATTTTTAAAAATGTCTTTATATTTGGATAAATATCTTCATCACAAACTTCAATAGAAGAGAGGACACAATTCGTTACGTTCTTATTTTCTTGGTATTCCCGTTTCCATTTTAATGTCAATAACTGATACTCCATGTAAGGCCGTCCAAAAGGAGTGATCAATCCGAAACGATGATTTATTGTGTTATATTTTAAATTAATACAATGATTTATGAACTAGGCCAAAGAGTATAGTAATATAGAGGAAAAACTAGGCAAAACTGTACCGCACTGTACAAATTCGTTTCTTTACATTTGTGTTCACATCGTAAATCAATATAAAATTCTGCAATCACTTTGATTAATAAATGAGAATGACTTAAATCATGGACTGGATCATTTGAATCAAACATTATAATAACAACTTTGATTGAACTAAAATCATAATTTTTATTTATTTTAAAACATTTTTCGCATATTTCAATCACTTTACGTCTTATAAGTGAGTCCACCGCGATCTTTTAATTTGATCAAAGATGAAAATAATTTTTCCTTTTCTCTCAATAAAACCCATTGACATACAGAACAGTTAATATTCTTAATCACCAATGAATCCCGCTATGTAAATGATGACTTCCTTTGTGTATTCGTCTAAAAATCTCAAATAACATCCTCTACAAATAGGTCGATTAGAACCTCTTCAATATCCTAGACCTGCATAATATTTTTTTGGAAAGTTGGGTTGGTGTAATTCACAGCATTGACTACATTTGTTGTAGTTTTTTAACGCAGTGCGGAACTACACAACGTTCGGGTTGTCATTGTAACCCCCTCTAGCCGTCATTTTACCAAAAAAACATTTCGAGATGATCCTGGCTGATTTTATGAACAGGAACATATCTTATCCCTTTCAAAACTAAATCATTGTACATATGTATCGCACTTTTTGAAGAAAATATAAAGCCGATAAAACTAATTTAACTGAAAAAACGAACTTACCATCTAAAAATTTCAATTTAGATAAATATTCTTCACAACTTTTAAGAAATGTACTACAATTTTGAATATTAGCAGCATAGAGAGCTTTCTTATAGCCAGGCTCATAGCGTCGTTGATCATTATTATAAATTTAACAGTTGCAGAGCATTCATAAATCATATATCTAATTTAAAGTTATTTTTGCAAAAGAGAAGAGCGTCAGCTAGACCTACTTAATAGCTGCGTGGCCAACCTTACTTTCATTTTTATTTTCAAAATAAACATGCGCTTCTTTTAATTTATTGCCCAGATAAACCTTTTACTTGTTGGATTTCGTGAAGTAAAACAATATAATCAAATTTTATTTCACCCCCATCCTTGTCCACTATACATTTATATTCCCCCAAAGTATTTCTTACGAGTTTTACCATGTGGGAGGGATCATAACATACATTAATCCTAATATTTT
>CAJQZN010043196.1:23912-42838 GCA_907164685.1 Colias eurytheme
TATTAGTGGGAATATGTGGTAATGGTAAATTCTGCATAAAATCAAATGATATCACTGTGACTTGACCTTCTCGTGCCCTTTGTTTCCATAATCGTTTAAGTTCATAAAACTTTTCAGCTTTTAGAAGATGAAGATTCTTCTCTGTGATAATTTTATTTTTCTCAGATTCATCAAGTCTACTCTCGAGTTTAATACGAAATTGATCACAAGCACTTTAGCCAAATTCCTCGACACTCTATAGCGTGCTCTAAAATCTGTTTCCTCCGGGGATATTGCCGCGCTTCCCCATTATAATACATGTAGCTTCTAAAGTACTGCGATGACCACTCTAGAACTTTGCATGAAGTTTAAACATAATATAAGCCATTTATTTAATGATCTTAAAAAAATTTAAAAATACGCAAAGTTTGTAAAAAATGACAAAGAAAAATATTTTTTTATTTTTCTAAGGAATTTAAATATAAATTCGAATTTCTAAATATGAGGATAAAAAGTTTATTTAATGGGGTATATTATTCAGTCATCAATTTATTTAAAAATAACTTTTCTTTCACTGATAATTACATTCAAAGTCCCCCATACCTCGCGCATACTGACATCTTCAAAGACCTGTATTTTGAAAACTAAGCTTCTAAATGCAAAAATTTTTCGTATACATACCGACGATATATACAGTTGTAACATATTAAAATATAACCGAAATCTGAAACCTGACCCTGAAATCTGTGTCCGCTTCGCGTGAAATGCCCCATACGTGTAATATACTCGCGACTGTCTGTGTCGAGACTGTATGCGGCCTCTCAACAACCATGGATTAGTGGCTGTTATATTGTACCGTCTAAGGTCTTGTAGGGCTACATCTCTACAGACCTATATTCTATATGCACCATCTTCATCGTCTATACTCAGCCGGGAAAAAAAATCATTAACTTCTAGATCGTTTGCTGTGATTGTTTGAAAAATTGCTCTTCTCGCGTTAATATTAGGACGTTTTCACTGCTTGGTCGATCCTCTATTTCTCTAAGGATATCTGTGATTAATCTGTGATCAGTGAGAGGACGTCCAAAAGCATTCAGTAACGCTCCTGCTATTTTTAAAATTGATTTTTCAGGCGGCCATTGATTGTTTCAACTACCCAACGACACATTGTTACATTTCTCGATTCATTAGCCTCTTCAGTACTCAGCTGAGTTGCTCTTCTGGTACTTGTTATAGGCACTTTTGCTGAATAACCAGCCAAATCAAGCTCATCCAAAGCATCTCTGATTCGTATTTTCGTTCGTTTGCGTCTTGTTCGTTCGCGGGAGCAGGTGATAACAAGTGTATACATCCCGTGCTACAGGAGGAAAAGAGATGGGTGAAACATTCTATAGCACTGTCCTTGTTTTTATTGCACTGATCTCCTTCCACACAGTTGGCGGGAGCTCGTAAGTTGTATAAAGGGTTGTACTGTTTGTTCGCACATACATTAACACTATTTGTTGCAATTTCTCACATACCTTACGCTTTAAAGACAAAATATCCTATAAAGCTAATAAATAAGATCAGTCAACTCCTAGCTCTCGTAACTCAGTTTGGACTAGGGTTGCCAACATTTCATCATCAACATATAGTATTTTCCAAAATAAGGTGTAAAAATATAGTACATTAAAAAAAATATAGTATTTTATGGGAAAAACAAAAAAAAATAGGCAAATATATGTATATTTGTTAATTATTTAATTTTATAAAAACTATATTTTTTGCACTTCTTGCACTGTGTAACAGCTTTTTGTTTAAAATAAAAGTGTCATATGCTTTGTCACATTCAATTTTTAGATTAATAAAAATCAAAAGCTCATTTTTTATCAATGATACTGAATGATACACTACTTCTGATTCTTTCTTCTCGCCACTGGTATATATGCGCAATAGGTTATATGACATATCCATCTTAACAATTAAAAGGCGCGTTCTTATTTTTTTTTTAATGGAGGATTTGTTTGTTACATTTGTCGGTGTTGAAAATATAGTATTTTTGCGTACTATATATGTTTTCAACAGTATATAGTACGCAGACCCGAAACATAGTACAATACTATATATTATAGTACGGTTGGCAACCCTAGTTTGGACTGAGTGTAGAAGTATATACGCCATAGTAAGTTTGGTTTATTACATTATTCTGTAATTAAAAAACAAGGTTTAATCGATGGCCGCGCGAAATAAAAGACGCCAGTTCCCATACTAAATCCGACATTGTCACATTGTCCTTTAAAATGCCAGTTGCTTACGGGTTTAAAAACTTCCTGTGAAGCTGTTTTCCAGCCAAGGACGCCGCTACTGTCACTTACTAAATCCCTCCGCTGGGCCCGCAAATATGCCTGCCTCGTAACACTCACCTGTGTTGAGGTGCCTGGGCGCCCTTTACCCCTTTTAGCGCGGTGCGCTCTACATACTCCTTCCTCGTCAGTGGAAAAGGCCGAGCAGCTTGCGTCAGGAGACCGTCTTCGCTTCGCCCAAAGTCGGTCTTCCTCATACGAAACAGAGCGCAGCGTGGCCACGCTATTCGTTAAGCCTGCGCTTGCCATCCCACGGTCCGAAATGGTCGAGCCGTTCAGGCTTCAGCCCAGCTCCACCGAGGGCACCTCTGTTAGGAGGAGGAACCCCCTCTGACCGGCACCCTGCTGCCTCTTCTATTGTTCGTTTTACCGCGCGCCCTAGCAGCACGCGTCTAAACCTCTTGGTTCATTTCCATCATTATAAATAAAATCATTGTCCGTTATAGCGCCAAGGTCGTCGGAATCAGTCACGCCTGTACCGTTTGAGGGGTGGATCGGTCCAGTAGCTTTTGGCACTGAGGAGGCCTGGGAACCCATCTTCTGTGTGGTATCTCTGCGCAAGTTTTTGCCCCCCCCCCCCGAATACGTGAGGCAGCCTGAGTTGGACTCAGGGAGCCTCCCAAAAGTGGAGAATACCTCCCTGAGGAATTCAGACGACATATCCATCAACTTGTTTTTTATTATGTCAGCACTAACTTCACAACCGGAATGTTCGATCGCCATTATCATAGGCGCATACTGTTCGGGCAATCCTGCTTACATTAATGCACCAACCCACTCATCGGTTATTTTAAATCCTGTTTCTTGCAATCGCTGGCTAGTTTCTATGATCTGCGTCACATACTGCGTCATTGACATGTAGATGGTCTAGATTAGTGGCAAAAGGTTTCTCTCAAAAGGCTGGACTATCATGAAACTTTTTCCCCTGTGCTGAGATATTCCACACTATTACTGTTTGCATTAGCAGCTAAATTAATTCAATCGGTTAAAGCGCAAAAAATCTTCTGTTGTGACACTACACGGATGGAATTTGTTTGCGTGGTGACAGTAGACATTGGACTCCATATAGATACAAGAGAAACGGCACGCACATATCCGTAGTAGCGAATAATTTGTAAAATGTTTTAGCATCAATGGGCGTTGTGTCATATTGTAAGTGCATAAAATCACGAAAATGGCCGTTCTGTCCCTGAAAGTGTTTTTTTTTATTAGATATCAATGGTTTAGGTTTTCTATTGGTTTACAGATATTCTAATTAAGCGTTGTCAATGTTATAAGTATTGCCCAATTCTTCGGCATATTCTGGAAGCTTTTTTAAAACCTCGCGTGGATTATAAGGGTATATCCCAGTGGTTCTAAAGCCACTTTTTATGTTTTTCGATTCGTTTAAGTGGCTGGGTAAGATATGTACGGAATTAGAAGGGATAAACACAAATGGAATGTTGTGATCCTGTCATAGCTTAATAACGCCTAAACTTAAGTGACTGGACAAGTTTGTGGGGTGCGTGTAGATAAATATGAATGTACAGTACCTTTTATGCACGAAATAAACACACACTCACAATTTGTTTATCGTTTATTAACTCCACATAGAAGGAGAAAGTATTAATTATGTATACAGGGTTACTTGTAAAACACCGGCAACCTCGCAGGACAAGATAGCTAACATCATAAGAAACAACATTTGTTCTACGACTTTTGGCATAACGCAATAAATTATTTTTAAATGATTTTTTTAGCTTTTATTGTACTCTCTAACATTTGTAAGTCTATATTCTATTCATTATCGAAAGGACGACGCGACGCCCCCTTTCCCCTCTCGTTCGCTAGAATGCGCGTAGAGTTTATAATATTCAAACGGAAAATTAAATGAATAAGTATCTATTTATTTTTGTATGAAAATAAAATCTAACAAATTATCAAAAGTCGTAGAACAAATGTTGTTTCTTATGATGTTAGCTATCTTGTCCTGCGAGGTTGCTGGTGTTTTACAAGTAACCCTGTATAATAATTAATCGACACAAAAATCATCATACTGACAATAGGCGTATTCGGTTACTAAGATCGAACTAAATTTGATTTAAATTGTAAAGAAACTTGATGTCAAGTATTACGATCTACCCGCTGGTGTGGTGATAATTTTGTCGCGGCACGCATACTACGCAAATACCGCGACTATGCTATAGAATAATAAATATTATAATTATTTTGTATGAGTGTAATGCATGTCTGTATTTATTGTGTTTTTGTGTGATGAATGTTTAGTGTTATAATTAAATACGAATATAAATATGAAATAAAATATTTAAATACTTGTTGTGTGTAATATATACGTATGTTAAAATACATACACTAAAATATCGTGTGTTAGCCACAAGTTGTCACATATGACCATGAACGTAAGAACTTTTCTTCCAGTCAAACCCTCCGCCCATGTCAATTCAACCGCTTTAAAATAATCTTCAAATATGGTCGAGTCAAACCAACCGGATTACGTTCGGTTGTATTTCACACCCCAGTTAAATATTTGCTCTCGAATTCTTCACGTTCATCGTCTGAAGAATCACATATTTGTTCTTTATTAGTTTGGATATTATCAAATACGGTATAAAGTTCTTCGAATCTTGACAAACGAACACTAAGTTCACTTGTTTAGTCTAATTAATGATTTACACTCATCGAGAGGATCTAAAAACGTTTTAAATTTTGTTAATTTCTGTTTACATGTAACACGTTGTTTCTTTAAAACTGAAATATCCATTTCATATTTAATTGTAATTAACCTACTTACGATAGAAATATTAATTTACCTCAAGTATTAATTTAGCTAAAGCGCACAACTCTGATACTAAAGGCTTTGTCAGATAGGACGCGTATTTTAGCGCTGCGTAGTAGCGCTGCAGCGTCCTGTTTTAACGTCGCGCGAGGCTTCGTCAAACAGAACGCTTTAGCGCGCGTTAGGACACAGCAATTGATATTATTAAAGCTGCATGTTGTTTACATAATTATTACTTACGAACAAAACAAGGTACAGCGATATTAACTCCGGAGTCGGAAGAATTTTTTACTTACCAGTTTCATTAATTTCTTCTCCGATTTGTGCCCACAATTTTGCCTTTATGATATATCTTTATAGTTTATATGAACTATCCTTCGTATTATATAAGCATGGATATTTTCCAAGCAATTCTATCAAATTTTCGGTCAATATGCAGTATTTTATTATTATTTTACGCCTATTAACTCCGACGCTAAAATAAAATTTGTAAAAAAATACAACACCCGACGTTAAAGCGTCCTAACGCCGCGACAGAGCGTTGCGTTCTGCTAGCGCCGGCGCTCTGTTTGACGGTATTCTACGATGGTAGTAGAACACATCTTAGCGTCATATCGCGGCGTCAACTTAACGCTCTGACGCGCGCTAAGTACGCGTCCTGTCTGACAAAGCCTTAATACTATAATAGGTATCGACAGTGACATAATTTTTCGAAGCGAAGCGTCATTTGCCGATATGGATTTCGAAGTGACAGTCGTTCTCTGTGAACTCATGAGACTCAGGAGAAAAAGGAAGCGCAGAGAATACTGGAATAATACTCCCCCTTTGGAATGACAGGCTACTACGTGGAAAGTTCTATACTATGTATTATAAACTTCGAGAACATCCAAATAAATTGAGTGAGTGTTGGAAGCTTTGATGAATTACTTCGCACTTTAGGAACTGCATTAATATATGTAAATACGAACTTGAGATTGTCTGTGCCAGCTGAAGAAAGAATCGCTGTAACTTTAAGGTACGTAAACAAAATAAGTAATTTCAAAGAATGTTTATTTTAATCAAAATAAAATGTTATTTTAATTTTAAATGTAAGGATTAATTAATAATTTTCCGTGGTAATATTGTTCTCCTGGCAAATATCATAAACTTCGTTATCATCATTAGAAACAGGTGTAAACTGTGAATTATATGATTGAACACTACTCGGGGCTGAGTCTTCATAATGTACCGGTTCTGATTAGGAGGAGATGAATTCGACTGTGTGTATGTAGCCAAGTGAAGGTAATTTTGAGGACTCTGCCGTGGCAGTGGTAAAGAGTCAGAATATTTGGGTTTGATTTGTAAATTTGAAATAGATACAAAGAAGGGGATGAATTCGGCTGAGTGTTTGTAGCTGTGTAAAGTTGGTTTTGGGACTCGACTGAGGTAGAGACACGGAATACGTGGGTTTGATTCGGTAATTTCGAGGACTTTCTATGTAACTTGTGATTATAATTTCAGGCTTACCAGTTATTGGGTTGATGACACCGTCTTCATCGCACGATGATAGCAAGTAAACCATCTAAGAGGGCCGAGTATTTTTCAGTTGATTGAAGTACCAACGTATGTTAAAGAAGAGATTTCGCGAGCGGAACCGAAGTGAACCAATTGTCACAAGTTATATTTCCAGCCATGCATGACTGCCTCAGGTGTGCGTTCAGAAATGTTTGGGTGTTGTTGAAGAAATAATTTATACCACTTTTCACCGTTCTTAAAACTGCTCGGCTTCTTACTATTTTTGGGAAAGGTCGATACACTCCTGATCACATCATCTTTGCGTTTTGGAAAACCTTTTCTACAACTAAGTAAAATCCAATTTTCGAGATCTTGTTCTTCCTTTTCCGTCAGAATTGTTGAAGAGCCTGGACGTAACTGATGCTCAGGCTTCTTAATCCTATATTGCAGAGTAGCCTGCAATACTTGATAAGTCTTTGCTGCCAATTTCTTATTCATTCCTTCTTTATAATTGGGTCACCCAATATCTAGAAGTCGGTGTAATAAATGGATAATTTTCATATTTGCCTATACCTGCATCAAAAATAATATTACTAATTAAATGTTCGACGACACACTTTGTACGCGAACTGTATGATCTATGTTTGTTAGCAACATGCTCTCTAAATGTAGTACTTTGGTCCCTCTCACGTCGTCTTTTAAGAGCCTCCTACATATTATTATAAACTTCTGCTCGTTGATCACAGGTAGGCTTTTCCGTCGTTGTAATTTATTTGGTGATTTAAATATTTTATTTGTATTAGTACTTAGGTGCAGAATGATCAATCACGGCTCATAATATTTTCCTGGGTTTCATTGGAACCATTCAGAAAAAAAAAGAAACATAATCTATTAACAACATTTTCATTAAAACGAATAAAATACATATGTGAGCATAAATTAATGTTTTTTGTTGCAGATGCCTTCGAACATTGAAGATTTTCCGTCGTTCCGTTTTTAGTGAAATCGGTTCAGTAGTTAAAATGTGATGGAGTAACACAACGTCAAAGTAAAATCACTATCATCGATCATAGCCCTAAAATAAAAATAAAATATTATACATATTATAAATTATCCAGGCGTTCACAAGAGAAGTACCAAATAAAAATTCTGCCATAACTTTTCGATACCATTTTAGTAATCCCCGTTTTAAAGTCGTGTAATAAGATGACATTTGGTCACTGTAGTCAATACCTTTCTTGTTTTCATTATACAAAAGGACGCAGGCTTTTTAATGTCTTCGTTAGTGGCTCTTGTTTTCTGAATCTGTGTATGGCAACACACTTGCCTCCTGTTGCATAGGTATTTGAAACAAATCAGTCAAAATGTGAGTGTGTACTACCTCTGCCTGCCCCTTATGGAATACAAGCGTGATTATATTATGTTATGTTTATGGAAATAAGAAAACAATTTTTTTGAAGAAATTTTTGTTTATTTAGTCAGACGCCGATTCTTCTGAGTCTGTAGAGTCAGAATCAGAGTCTGTAACACTTGTTATAAATTTATCCGTCACGTCATCTACAATAAAATCAAGTTTAAAAAACTTCTCTTCTTTTCGAACGTGCTCCACACATTTCTTCCACCGATCAGACGTGACTTTCGCTATACCCTCACCTAAGAGTGCCTTAACTTTTTCAAATTGAAACGTAGCATTGTTTCTAGCTATGTGTCCTTTTACATCAGCCCAAATCAATTCAATGGGGTTTAATTCACAGTGAAAAGGGAGAAGTCTTAGTACCTCGATCCCATATTTTTTTGCTAATAATTCGTCTACGACGTATAACTAGTATTGGTTCTTCACCATCTTTACTTTATTTTATAATTGTATTTTTATTTCCTTTTCATTGAAACTAATTTTTTTGTCATTAAGCCACTGCTGAATGTGAGCCTTCAACCATGTTGAGCTGGCTATTTTTTCCTGTCGTCTTGAGTGGTAAGGTGCGTTATCCATGACGACAACTGCATTTTCACCTAATTTGGGAAATATCTTCTCAAACCCGCTTTCTAAATGTGCAGCGTCTATTGATTCGTGATAGTCACCAGTGCTTTTAGATTAGAACACCCAGCTACCGTCTTCCACAAAACCATCCTCGTTACCAATGTGGACTACGATTAGTCGCCGGCCGGGCCCTTTGAAGTGGGATTCTTCGCACCTTCTAAAAACGCTTGCCGGTTTGATTTTATTTCGGTGTCTATCCAAGTTTTTATATTATAGTGTGACCTGAAAACAGTGTTGCCACATGCCAAATCGATAAATCTGGATATAGTAGTCTAAAAATCTGTATAAAATATGTATGAAATCAAACCGTAAGCTGTATTAAATCTGAATGATATGTTTGTTAAAGAAAACATTGAATTGTACTTAAAACTTTATTTATTACTTTTTATACATACTTTTATTCATTTTATTAATTAATTTCTTGTGAAAATTGAGCTTAAAACATGGCTCGTTATTCAATAATTGTTTTGTCAAAATTAGCCCCTCCATCGTTTCGGTGCCTAAATGGTGCCTGGTTTTTGTTTGTTCTTAGGAAGTCCTCTACGGTTGGATCGGAGGGTACCACAATAAAAAGTTTTCTTTGTTAAAAGTTCTTCGGCCAACCCAACAGAGGAGTAGAAATTGTCAGCATCAACACTCCGACCCTCATTTTCAAGCCCTCTAATTAGTCTGAAAACTGTCTTTTTACCGTGGTCTTTTTTTTTTTTATTCTTACTTTTTTTAAAAGGGGTTTTGTCAACAGTTGACAATGTCACCCCCGTAAAAGCAAATAACACGATATTAGCATACATAAAAAAAAATTAACTACTACCACCTAAATATAGTTTTATCAGCATCTTTGCTTCTCGAGAAAGAGGAAAAGCCAAGATGCTGTTACACCATCCCAGATTTAAATCACTATCTATATTAATATTGTACATTAATTGAGATCGTAAGGCCTCATTCCGAACACATTCCGTCAAAATATGTGTAACATCATCAATGACATCACATTCTTGGCAACTTGGTACTTTGCTTTAACAGAAATTTAAACTTATATGACGGGATGTGCCCCGAACGAAGTCTCATCAAAATAACAGAATTTTTCCTATTACATTTATCAGAATCGAACCAGTTACCGTGGTCTTGTTCTCGGTTATTTCCTTCTTTACCTGTATACATAAGTATACGTGTATCCCTCTGGAGTACACAATTTATATAATTTGCGTCAGATTTATGTGACTTGTTTTTTATATATTGACGGAATTTAAGTCTACCACGCCAAGGTATCATCGATTCATCAATGACTATATTTTCTCCAGGATGAATCACTTGTTGAAATCGAGAACTCAACATGTCGTGTATTTGGCGAATTTTGTATAATTTATCTCCAGTATTATCAATAGATTCGTCGCAAAAATGCCAAAATTTTAATAGTATTAAAATCTCTGGATATTGTGGAGCAAATGTACTCGTTTCTATATACGTATATAGTCCTTTTTGACCAATAGTCGTTAATATGCGGTGTTTAGGCCCATAAGTAGTATGACTCCAAAAAATCTTTTCATCTCACCTTCATCTGTGGGTTACCATGCTTTAAGACGAGATTTTGCCTTTATGTAATCTTGGTTGTATGTAATCTTCGAAATACTTTTCTGCATATTTGTTCGTGTCTCGTTCATTTATATTTATTGTTTCATCTGTTAAGAACAAATTATATATTTCCATAGGTGACTTTTGTAAAAAAGGTATAATAAATAGCATTATTGAGGTTTTTTTCGTCAAAATCAATTTTTCATCTGCGATCACATATCCATGATATGTATTTTCTGTCGGCATCTTCTCCACTTCATCCTTCAGGGTTTTTGTTTTTAAAGGTGAGAGTCGATGAGGTGGAACTGAAATCGGTTTTTGGTCTCCGGTCTCAATTGTGTGTTCGAAATCATTTTGACTGGCCTACAATTAGGCGTTAATATGTCAAGATTTTTGTCAAGGGACATTTTGATATCTCTGACATCGATCCCTGTCCCTTCCTGTGATGGGTCTTCAAGGAAATGACATGTACAAGTTCGGCAAGTTCATCACAATGTGAGCATCTTGTATAAAACCAAGTAGAGTTTTGTTCCTACGCGACTAAGGATGACAGGGTTGTGAGGTAGTGCGATCATTAATTTTTATTGGAACCTGTGTTACTAAAACGTTTTGCCTTTTATAAATACCATTAGCCAACGTTATTCCAACTCCTAACTCCTTGAACACATATCCTTTCCTCCTGAGCTCTCAATACAACGAGTAGGATGCTATGCTGGATTTGGCACAACTATCAAGAAAGACAGCGCCGGCGATGCCGTCAATATCGACATATACTACTGGCCAATCCCTGGTATCAGTGGAGGTAGTTATGGCGCAGAAACCAACATTCTGGTCGGGGCGTTGAGTTTTACTGGCGTGGCACGTCAGACAGTTGCTTCGCACTACTCCAGGAGCACCACAACCGTAGCATTTGAATTTGGGTGTCGATGGTGAAGGAAACTGGGTAACTGCTTCTATAGTTTCAGTTTTGCATTTGAATTTGGGTGTCGATGGCGAAGGCAACTGGGTAACTGCTTCTATAGTTACAGTTTTTGCACCTCTTTGCGGTACGTTATCCCTGTCCCTTCGGGCACTCAACTTCTTACAGTTCTCTGTAGTATGGCCAAAATTTTTGCAGAACCTGCATTTTGTTTTACGCATGGGGACTAGTCGGTCATCTAGCTTGTGTTCAGAAGGTTTAATTTCATTTGAACGAGAAGCACCGACTTTCTCCTCAAGAACATGTTCAACCGCTTGAGCCGCCTTTAAAAGTTGATTGAAGTTTTTGACGTCAGGTCGAGGAATCTTTCTGCTGTTGTTCTAGTACGTGGTTTTCCTACAGCGCTAACAACTTTTGTTTTAGTGGGATCCAAAGACACGGATGTTTCGTCCAAATTCCAAATCTTATTTTGATCACTAAGATTTAACTCTCTGAGAACATTTTCGATGCATAGGAGTATGATTATAATTTTTCCGTATGTACCATTTTTTTCTTCCATTTGTGAAGTGGTGGCATGATTAGCTCCACTTTGAGCGATAATAATATTGTCCTCCTTACTCTGTATTTTTCCCATGTTTTCCCAGAAAATACAAATTTTGAAAGCGAATAATACAATATAGAGTTAATGTATCTGATGCATCAGTCATTAAAGCTAAATTAGTTGAAAAACAATAAGCAAGTGCTCAAGGTGTTGGGCTTCATTTTCGCTAGCGATCAAGGCGCCATCAATATAATTAAAAACTAGGTAACGAGTTCTCATTTTTTAAAGTAGAAATTCTTAGAAAGTATTAATTTATCAGTCCAAAATGAACCGCACGGATAATTAATCTACTAAAAAATTGCGATAATTTCTTTATCAATAATTGCTCGGCGGTAACATGTTTGTTGCTTTATCATTAACATATAATTGCACTAAATTTATAATTCATAATTGTGATCTTATGTTTAGATAGCTTGAGCATTCAAGAGCTATTTAAAATAAGTCTTGCACCTGGCTACATAAAGTAGATATGAGAGTGCCTAACAGGGTATAATGAAAGTACATACAATACCAATACAATTATTTATTAACTTATTATGACAAAATATAATATAAATTGATTAAACTTGTATGGAGACGTGTTAAGACACGCAAAATAATAGTTTTACTTTTTTCGTGATATATTTTCATCATCTTTGTACTTGCGCTTGCCGCTGCACGTCGTTGTTGACGAAACAAATGCAGAGTTGTTATTGTTGTTGTTATACCCTGACGCCGATGGTACCAAACCTCGACGTATATTCTCGTATTCACTTGGTTTTGCATGCAGAAAAGTTCGTAGCATCGGAAAACGCTCACTCATTGACGTAGAATCCTATAACAAAACATTGATGAGTATCTTCGTTGAAACTATTATCGTTCGGCTGAGCCACTACACTGATAGAAGCTATTAGTTATATTTAATAAGATTTTGTAATTGTACGAGCAAGCACGTACAAAGTGCTTTTAACAATTTAACCAAGCTGCTTCCTTGAGCTGGTTATTGCTCGCATTGGTGGCTTTACTCAGAATCACAGGGTTGGCTTCTACCAAATCTATCAATTGCTTCACTTCTTCTCTCGTTAGAGAAACGCTTTTTTGCTGAAAAGTACAACAAACTGTTAGTAACGGAACAGTTTCTATGAAATATAAGTAGGTACCTATTTTTTTACAACAACAGCTTACAGTTTACAATCAATTTTGTTTTATAATAAACCACGAACGTGAAAGTACAGCTTGGTTTGGCGAAAGATTAATTATTACAATTTATACAATGACAAATTATATTCAAATAACCGGTATTTGAATATAATTTGTCATAATTATGGTAGAATATAACTGAGATACTTACTGTAGACATTTTCGTATAGATATCCCAAAAAAGCAAGGCTTTAAACATAAAACAAACTAAATACAATACAACACACCACACACACCAAAATAACCTCAAATCAATCAAATCTCCTTGGTCAGTATAGAACGTTCCATTTCATGATTGCCCTATTTATAAATTTAACGTTTTTAAGTATTAATTTCAACATTAAAATTAATTTAAAAAAGTAAATAATCTTAATAAATGTTATTTAACATTTAATATTCTTTAATTAATTCAGAAGAAAATTTACATTTTGACTTCACTAGAACTGCTTGTGATATGGCACACACACACAAGTTTATCATCTCCAACTAAACTATCGGGTGTTGCACCTATAAATGGATAACAATCATCAATGAAAAGTCCACAGGGTTCAATGTTGATGGATTCTTGCAGTTCCATTTATTGCAAGGCTTGTTTTTCGTGCTCAACACCGTGAGACGAACGACAAGCTAAGACATGGGCTAAGTTTTTTTTATAGAGTATATTTTTCACCAATGGCGCAGTGCTTCTAGCAATTTGCCTTTTACAGATGGGTCCAAAGTTAGAAGCTGTTATTAACTTTTTTCTTATTTCGATCCAGTCACTACTGTCTCGTTGTAATATGGTGTTCCTTTCTATTTTCGCTCTATCAGCAGTCAGATTTTTTTAAGTTATCAAAGAATAGCTCTTTCGCCTTCTCCAACTGTTCTAAAGTCATATCTGGGGCCAAACTTGTTGGTCATTAATCATGTTGAAAATTGGTTTTCGTATTGAACTTACGTATTTTTTTGTGGGATGTTCTGGATTCTTTTTCTTTTCAAAGCTCTTCTTCTTTTGACTTCTTTGACCTTACCATTTGGACTTTTTCCGAGTATTATTGCCGCTGTAAGTTACCTAATTCCCAATAACTGTTAAAAGTAGCTTGTATTTCTTCTTCAGAAAATTTATTGGCACAAACAAGTCTGCACTTAAATGAACATAGGGGCCCCATAGCTCCCGCTTCCCGCTTCCCGCTTCCCGCTCATGTACTTGCAAGATGCTTTGCGCATATTCTTTTCTAATTATTTGGATTTTTGGTACTTATTTTGCCCTTTTTGGTTCTGGTAGCTTAGAAATCGTTGAGTCGTGAGTTGCAATAGATGCTTCAGGAGCAAACACATTGGTTTTATGTTCATCTTCCGAACTAGAAGAAGAAGAGGAAGAATTACTCGAACTACTATCTTCGCTACTGCTACTGTCTCTGTTATTCGATGGCCTGAATTAATCTGAACTGGTTCCAGAAAAGTCACCTATCTCAGAACCAGATGAAATTAATGAATCCGTAACTTCTTGCATGTTAAAACCTGATTTTTTTGATACGCTTTGATTAACAGAGTCATTCTCCTCAGTACGACAATGGTCCTTAGCCAATCTTACTAATTTAGCCCCCCGTGACTCCATTATGTTTCAACCTAAAAAAATAATAAATAATGAAGAAGAACAATGACCTAATTGTAATAAGCGTCTTGTTCATATATAAGGTAGATTTTTGGCTACCGGGCAAACCTACGAAGATTTAAAATTTTCTTCCATAATATCGACACAAATTTTATCAAAAATTATTCCTGAGACGTGCTGGGCGATTTACAGATGTTTACGACATTACATTAAGGTAAGTACAAATAAAAATTATAAGAATTTAAGTAAGTATTTATTGAATGTCAAAATACAAAAAGTTACAATAATTTAGTTATATTATTTTTTACGATTGAAAATAATGAAATCTTTCATATCGATACCATTTCCTTTGCAAATCACAGTTTGATCATTTAAAAAACTGACGTTAGGAGAATCTGCTGCCGGCAATGAACAGTTTAGCTCAGAGGATTCTGTTTGGATTTGAGGTTCTGACTGATGTTGTAACCGTGTGTGAGGTGAGTGAGGCAAAACTGTGTACTGAGGAGATGGCGACATTTGGGGCAATGGCTGATGTGACTGTGTTTGGGATGGAGTAGATAAAACTATGTATTGAAGAGACGGTGACGTTTGAGGCAATGGCTGATGTGACTGTGTGTTGAGTGGAGGAGACAAGACTGTGTATGTGTAATCAGGCGATGGTGACGCTTGAGGCGCTGTCCTATTGTCATCGCTCGCGCGATAATTCGATGCGATTTCATCGTGCGATGAAACCGCTTCGCTGCGATCACACTCGAAATGGCTCTTAAGGCCGTGTACGCGGTCCGTGCGCTGTTTGGCTCAAATATGTGATTTTTCAAACCAGATTGTCCATCAACCACTTATCTTACAAACATATTAATTACTAATAATTTTAGGAAATTTTATTGTCTATGTAGTTAGTTAAGAGTTTTTTTCAATTAATACAGTATTTGTGAATACCATCAAGATAACTGAGCCGATGATTACTTGATTTCACTTTTAGTGTCAATTTCGAAGCTAAAAATATCTGAAATTGCTTACAGATCTAACACACAATTATTTTTAACTAACTGCAAAAATCCTTATTAAAATAGTTAGTTAAAAGATTTTTTTATTTTGGACTCCTAACTTACGAAATTAAAATCCGAACAATGTGAATTTTTTTAGAAATTATAGTCGACAAAATGATTATTTTCACCAAGATATTTGACTTTATTGAATATAATTTATACATATTGCAATAAAAGAATGTCTTACTTATAAGATAAAATTTAAAAAATCAACTAAGGTACCTCTATTATTTTTCTACAATTTTTTTTAAAGTACTATAAAACACTGCGCGCGACCCGATTAAAATCAGTCGGCAGCGAGCCTTTCCAGAGAGAGGACATGTTGCTCGGCGCTCTCCTGTGGACCTATGCTGTTCATAGTAAAAGGATAGCGCAAGCCGCGATCTATCGTAATAGATCGCGGAGTTTTTGACTTGCGTTAAATAGAATATGCGCTCTTAACAAAAAAGCACAGTTGTTGCTGTCGGGCAATATTTCTTTAATCATTATCACATTAACACATTAAGAAAAAGAAACGTGGACCACATAATACACTATAAAAATAGAAAGCAGCGCGGTGAATTAAACGTTGCTTAAATTAAACCTCGTTTAAAAACTAACGTTGTCTCCTTCATTGTTTTAACGACTGACAAAGACAGCATTAGTTTCTAACAACACACAGGTATGCGCACAGGTAGCCCGCCAAATTCAAATTTTCTTCGGTTTTTTAAGAATTACAGCCATGTTTTACGTTGTAGGTATGTTGATCAAAATGCAATTCGCGACTGTAAAGATAATATAATATTTACTGAATATTAGGCACTAAAATCATATAAATTGTCAGTCTTCATCATATTGGACTCAAGAATCAATATTTTATGAAAAAGTCATACTTGAGTCCATTATGATGAAGACAGACAATTAACATAATTTCGATGACTAATATTTAGTAAATATATTATCTGTACAGTCGCGAATTCCATTTTGATCATCATACAACGTAAAACAGAGCTGCAATTCCCAAAAAAACAACGAAAATTTGAATTTGGCGGGCTACTTGTGTGAATGCACCTTAAGCAAATTAGGGATATTTACCCTATTATGTAGGTATGTATGTAAATTGATTCCTATAATGTATGGAGATAGAAATAAAAGACTGAAGTAGGTAATTTATAATTATGTATTTAGGTAAGTTGGATAAAATCGAAAAAGATAAACAATATTATGTTTGGTATTTAAACATCGTCATTAAATGTTTCGTAAAATTGACGAGTTTGAGACGGTGGCGACGTGACGATAATCGAGTGTACTGGAGATGGTAAAATTGAAGCAGAATATGAAGAGATCGAGGGGCAGGGGGAAGTCGTTAAAGCAATTTCATCGGCAATTACATTTTGTAATTTACTCTTTAATCTCAATTTTTGTACTGGGCTTAAATTCTGGAAATACGGAGCAAGTAACTTCAAAATAGCATGTCTGCATCATCAACTTCATTCCTAGCTTCCTTAAATGCTTTAATTTTGTCTTCTTCAATTTTAAGCATTTTGATTTCAAATTCTGAACAAGTAGATTTTTTATGTTTTTTCCTTGAGATCTATCCAAAGAAGACGTACTTGCACTCTGGCTTACATTTCGCTCCAAAGAAGACGTACTCGCGCTCTGGCTTATTACATTGTGCTCCAAAGAGGATGTACTTGCGCTCTGACTGCATACAATGCGCTCTCGGACAATAGATAACGCTTCATCTTCATCAGTTGAATTGTTTCTATCAGGCAGCTGTGGAATTTCTTCTGATCTTGATGAATTATCTATCTCAAACTCCCAATTGACTTGAATTCCCAATTGATTTGTGATTCATCATCATTAACGCCATAATTGCTGTGAGTTTGCCGCGGCACCATAAAGCCGGGCGCATACATACTGATTCCGGATCAAGAATCCTGATCAGGTTTCCTAATCAAAAATTCCGTGTGGAGAGCGCACACATTCGGCTTTTTGCATTCGGAATTTATACGATCAGTTCGATCATAGACGCTTCTTATAACGCACGAGAATGGACAACGAAGACGAATTGAAAGTTACTTGCATTCCCAGAAGAATTCTTTAAATATTACAGGATGTCAACGAAATCCTTCGATGAGCTTCATAATAGCATACGAGATAAAATAAAAAAGCAAAATACGCCCATGAGTTTGTGTTTGGATATAGAAGAAAAATTGACCATAACATTATAAGCTATGTATGTATTTATTGTAATAAAAATTAAAATATTGTACAAACACGCTTTTTTACTTTAAGATTAAGAATTCTTGCATTGTTCCCTCCTGTGAATCTTGAGACTGGAGCACTAAAAACTGACTAGCCTCATTGTCTTCAACATTAGTATTTGGTATCTCAACAGGATAATCTTGCTTGGGGCTTTGTTGGGTAGTTGATTGGGGAGGTCTCACACTAGAGATTGAGTGGATAATAATAGGCTTCCTGGTATTCTTACGTGGCACATTTTGCTGCTGCGAAGATGGATAAAAAGTTGGTGGTGATGGAGATGGAGTCTGCAAATATATTGGTGATATTTTGGGCACGTGTATATTTTGATAAGATGGAATGAAAGTCGGTGATGGAGATGAGTTATTTCCAGCCATTGGAAACGACCCTGAAGAATCTGTTGGTAATAGTTAGTGTACCGGGATGAAATGAAATGAAATGAAATGAAATGATTTATTTTGCAAGAAATGTGGTAGATTTACAGATGTTGCATAATTCATTGTTCAGCACAAATCGCCAATTGATTGGCATGCAAAAATTAACAAGAGAATGTCAATTATACATAAATATCATTTTTAATTTTTATAATAATTATATATGTCAACTATTATGTACCCTTTTTCACTTACAATTATATAATATACTAGCGGTCCGCCCCGGCTTCGCCCGTGGTACATATTTACGTTTTCTCTACATAAAAACCATCCTCGTACTTCAAGGAATATAATAAAAAAAGAATTATCGAAATCGGTTCAGCCGTTCTCGAGTTATGCGCTTACCAACACATTTTGCGATTCATTTTTATATATAAGATAATTTATGTCAATTATTACGCTTTTTACTATTAAATGTCCATTTCTACAAATACAATTTAATTTATATAAATAAGTAATTACAATATTATAATATTATGTCATATTTTGATTTTTGAAAAAATTCTTTTAAGTCATAATAACATTTTTCAATTAGCCAGGCTTTTAAACGCTTTTTAAAAATAATAAATTGCAATTCCCTCAAAGATTTGGGAATTTCATTGAATATATTTATACACATAACAGATGCATTTTTATGGTATAAGGCCGTACGGCATTAAGGCATCAGCAGCCTTGTAGGGTCTCTATTGCCAAGTTGATATCCCT